>JAVKPL010004144.1:0-5000 GCA_032173675.1 Gastrolobium villosum
GTATTCAGATACTCTCGGGAGACTTGGAGTATTCGAATACTCATTGAGGAGTATTCTAATACCTCCTGTAGAATTAGCCTTAAATCATTTAAAACAAGTTGGAAAGCCTTAAATACTTAGCAAAACATTGAGCTTTGAATAATAATGATTATTTCTGTTACAAACAAATTGTGATTGTGTTGTTTGTGGACATTGAGCTAGTGTGGACTTGGCTTGGATTGATTGCTTAAGAGATAAGCTTTTGTGTCTTTGGTTTTGCCCATTGTTGGTTCCACCATACCCCATGGGGGGTGGTTTATATGCATTATGTTGTTTTATGCAATGTTGATTTATTGAAAAGCTATTGAGTTGTTAAGTGTAAATGTCTTATGATATGTATGTGGTGTTCCACCTAGACGGTAAGCCTGAGTATGTGGCATCATACAATATGGTGATTCTGTGGGTGTGTGCAAGTAGCGTCTTGCACTGATTGTAGGTTGTAAACGTATGTAATTCCTGCATGTTCTCTGGCCAGTAGGATCTTTGACACACATGACATGATTATTGTTAGTATATAGGTGTCCAAGAGACAATCTATTTTATCACATGAACACCTTTTTCTATTTAGTATTTCATGATTAATAAATTTAAGCAAACTTTATCTTTATGATATTTATGTCTCGCCAAATTTTTTTTGTTAATATGTGTTTAAAGATAAAGACCCTAAGAATATAACAGGTGTTCACTCGGGGATCTATGATAGGGATCATGATCATGAGGACTCGAGGACACTAAATGTCTATTACCTAAAATTTGTTCCTGGTCTTGAATCACCAAGAAAGGGAATATTGGTGATCTCAATAAGACTAGTACGACATCATCTACTTGTATGGAGATATAATGTAGGGACCTCATGGAATGCAGGCATGGTAATGCCTTAGCTGATGTCGTGGGTGGATCTGTTGGAGAACAGATAGCACTGAACTGACCCGCCTAGAGACTCCACAAGGATTCATTATGGAGAGTATCATTGGATTTGTAAAGTCTCTGAACGTTTGGGAGTGCGGATCGTCCTAGACTTAAGGATGTCATCGAATACTATGTCCTACAATTATACTTTGATTGTACAATTCTATCCGCCTGAAAATGGGGAGAACAGTGTACTCTTGGGTATAACTCGAATACATGAGTATATATTGACATGCCGAAAGGACTCACAATCCCCTATAAGGGATTAGTCGTTCACAAAGACCGGTAGGGCTGAGATGACTTCTAGTTGACTCAGGAATCTATGCATAGTAAGAGATCTTGAAGAGTCATGATTTGTCTTAGAGTCAATAGAAGAAGATTCCTAGTTCCTGTGAAATATTATATTTAGTCAATAAAGAGAGATGATACTATATTATTGCTCTCGAATAAATGTGAATTGCAATTTACATACATGTTGTAGCTCTGTGACTAGAAACACATTTATATATGAGGTATTTTAGTTAGTTGTTGCATTGCAATTTACGTACAGGCAATCCTTTGAAAATGAGTTAATTAATCAACTTGGTTAATAATAATGATGTTATAATTGAAAGGAAAAATTTAGTTACGCATTTTAATTAAGCGTTTCTTAATACGATGATATGATAACAAACCGGGTATACACGGGGTGTTACAATTAACGTGTCGGCGTGTCGTGTATCGTATCCCGTGTCAGTGTTGGAGCAACATAGATCAGCACCATCAGGGTCATAACCAAGTTCCTCTAGTTTCACTTCCACCTCTAACCTCCTCACTTCCTCCAACAATAGCTCTTCTATTTTCACCATCGCAAATAATGCTTTGCAAGGAAGTAAACAACTCTACTCAGAAATTTACTACCCTAGACTACAGAAGAGACGAAGGACCAAAACCTAAAGAAAGTAAACCAAAAACCAAGGCAGAAGTATATACCAAATAAGGAAGATGAACTGAATAACGAAGAAGTGGCATTAACAAAATAAAGGGATGAAGAATGATTCCCTAGAAGCTGCACCTAAAGGAAGCTAGAAGCGACTTGGAACTTGAAGATAGAAATGTAAGAAATATAGAGCCAAAAAGATGTTGAGATCTCTGAAATGAAACGCGAAGAAATTGGGAAGAAAAAGAAAGCAGAAGGACGAAGGCTCCCAAGCATGTGATTAAATACAAATTGAAAAAGTACTGGCTCAGTGTCCGTTCAAAATAACTGTTTAAATCAAAGGTTTAGATAAAGGGTAAAACCGTAATATTACTAGCGACAAGACAACCCTTGCAGATTCCACTATGCATTAAATGTGGTACGTCCTGTTGTTATAATTACCAGCAAGTGGAAGTAATAAATAGTCATAACCATCACGACACACACACTAAACGAGGTGTGTCCCCCAATTAAGAACCCACGCGTAGTAAACCCGCCTAATGGACTAACAACCTCCAATAAAGCCGCCGCCCACGTCATTGGGATGCCAAATGAAGAGCGCTAATCCATACTATCCAAGTTGGTTGAACGCCAAAAGAAAAGCAATAATTCAGACCGCCCAAGTCAATTGAACGTCAAACTAAGAGCGCCAACCAGACCGATCAATTTAGCCCGGCAACCACTATCCCTAGCAATCTTAACAGTACGCCTGGCAAAGAAGACAATAGATGGGCGACCGACATATTCACCTCGGCACCAAAGCTTCTCTTGCTTCCAAGTCGGGGGCTCCTTTTCTGGCTGGTCCAAAGCATCAGCCCAATAAGGCAGGACCAGTCCTAAAGACCCAAGCCACCTCAGCCCTAAATTCACCACCCTGCAGGTACCACTGTCCAGCCTTGCAAAGTAGACCAGCCTCCCAACGTAAGACATCAAAATGTCCTACGTTAGGGTACTCCCTCCTCTTCTTTGGTCTCCATAAACACCCAATATATCACTCCCTTGACTTTACCTCTGCATGGCAGCTGCTATCAGCATAGGCCCTGCTATCCCTTCTCCCCACAAAAGTTGACTTAACACATCCTCCCACCATGTTGAGACCTATATATACCCCCCCACTTCACCATGCAAGGTATGATCTTTTTATGAGTCGTTACTCTGCCAAAATAGAAAGCCACCATAGTCTTTGCATGTTACCCCTTCCCCCATTATATATACATTGTTCTGGGATCACTCTCTGTAGTGCTAGTCTTCACCATTGCTACATTGGGTATCCCCTATAGCAACTATATCACTCCGTTGGGGTCTCATATTGGGATTTCTAATAAGTCAATGGTTCAAGTATGTCAAGTGTCTCAAATAGTGTAGCCACCTTTGAAGCTTAAAGTGGGTTGGAAGAGTGGCAAAATGATCCCGATTAGAAAATAAATATATAAATATAATTATTCTCTTCTATATAAATTTATCAAATGTATCTCATTCACTTTCATATTAAAATTCTTAATTTGAAACCACTAGCTAGAATGAGTGTGGTGAAGGGTTTGGATAGTTTATATGAGATTACATATTTAAATCTGCTTTCTTTGTATCCAACAAAAAAAAATTTGTAAAACTGATTTTGCAAAGAATGAACCATGGGAAAATATTTTCTCATTTTGTTGGAGCATGGTAGTTAGAATCCTGATTTAAATATGCAATTTTACGATTTTACGATTTTTTTCAATCAAAACGATTTCATCAAAATTCCAAACGCTTTTACGATTTTACGAAATTTTTTTACGTTAGGATTTTACATTTTACGATTTTTTTTATATTCCTTCCGATTTTAGGTAAAATCGCGATTTTAACTACCATGTGTTGGAGACATCTTGTCTTATGTCATAGAGATAAACATGTAGGGCCCACGTTTTATAACAAAAATAAAATAAAAACTAAACTAAAGGATCAAGGGACCCACATATTTATCTCTATGACATGAGGCAAGATGTCTCCAAGAACATGAGATTAATAAATCCCATAAACTATAACATTAATATTGAAAAGTTTCGTTGAAATATAAAATTCAATGTGAGTTTATTTGTTTTTCCTTTTAAATAGCTAGTTGCATTAAATTTATAGTTAGCAAAATAAATAAAAAATGCATATTCATTATAGTCAGGGGTGTTCGCGGTCTGGATTGGATCGATTTTGGAAGAAAAATCATCTGACTCAATCCCTTCGGTTTGATCATATAATCATACATTCGGTTTTGATTTTTTTTCAAATCCGATCAGATTCAATCCAATTTTTTTGTTTGGCTTGGATCGATTTTCGGTTTTTGAAAATCCTAAAATTTATTTCATGCTCATTGTGCAAATAACATCTTTTGTATATATTGGATTTGTAAATTTTCCTTTTTTGAAATACAGAAGCATTAGTAAACTATAATATAGTTTTTTTTTTTTTTTTGCAATGAGATATGAAGCTCCACAAAGATAAAATTTTGTTAATGAGATGTGACTAGATTTTTTCTTCCGTTTAGTTGATGGGTTTTGTGTTTAGAAATTTTTAGGCTATGATTAGGGAAAAACCCAATTAGGTAGAGGAGAATTAATATATTGCATCGGTTTGGATTGGGTCGGTTTTTAATAACTCAAAAACCGATCCAATCCAATCCAATTAAAATTTGCGATTTTTAATCGATTTTCGGTTTTTCGATTTTCAGTTTATTCGGTTATCGGTTTTGGGTTCATTTATCGCGGTTTGAATCGGTTTGGATCGGCCGATGAACACCCCTAATTATAGTTAAGTTTGAATTACATTTAGTGTAACAATTTTTAATATATTAGAATCTAATTATATCTAATTAAAAAAAATATATATATAAAATATTTTGAATATATAAAAGAAAAATCTTACGTAAATTTTTAAAGCCACATGATTCTAGACATTTTTATTATAAATTTCTAGATGAGTTCTGAAAATATAATTTAGTCCATGACAATGGCGGCCAAAATGCGAAAGGCGATTGGAGTCAGCATGAAAACAGCAATAAATACAAGTACCGTTCTGTACGAGCGTCGTGTTCCACGCAACAGGAATTTGGAATTGCGTAGCT
>JAVKPL010004144.1:7500-21510 GCA_032173675.1 Gastrolobium villosum
AAAGTGGGACCCACACCTTTATTTTTTTGTCAATTCTCTCCTCTTTATCTATCTCTTTCTCTCTCTTAAAATGACACAACTTTATATCCTTTAAAATAACACACATTTTACCCATTAATAAATGTATATTATAAGTTATTAAACCAAACTCACAATTTTCTCACACAACGCCACTTTCAATCCAATTCAATACGTGTGTGTATATATAGAGAACAACTTCACACACAAACATGCAACCTTTTGTAATTGTTCTTGGCTGAGAGAGAAAGAGAGAGAGATATTGCAACTTGCAAGTGTTCACTATGGCCTCTGTAACATTTCCAACAGTGAACACATGCATCTCTATAGGAAGGGAAAAGCACACAGTGGTTGCTGATATGGATGGAACCTTGCTTAGAGGTAGAAGTTCATTTCCATATTTTGCTCTTGTGGCCTTTGAAGCTGGTGGGGTATTGAGGCTTTTGTTTTTTCTCTTGGCTTCACCTATTGCTGGCCTTCTATATTACTTTATATCTGAATCTGCTGGGATTCAAGTTTTGATCTTTGCATCAATGGCTGGCATGAAAGTTTCCACCATTGAGTCAGTGGCGCGTGCTGTTCTGCCCAAGTTTTATTCGGATGATCTTCACCCTGAGAGCTGGCGCGTGTTCTCTTCCTGTGGGAAGAGGTGTGTGCTCACAGCTAATCCAACGATCATGGTGGAACCTTTCTTGAAGGATTTCTTGGGTGCTGATATGGTTTTGGGAACTGAGATTGAAAGTTATAAGGGAAGAGCAACTGGGTTGATTTGCAAGCCTGGAGTACTTGTTGGAAGTAAAAAAGCAGATGCTTTGAAGAAAGCTTTTGGAGAGGAACAGCCAGAAATTGGACTTGGAGATAGACTCACTGATGCTCCCTTCATGGCTTTGTGCAAGGTAAACCAACCATCTTCAGAACTAGCTTGCTCCAACAAAACCATCTTAATTTTTGGTTTTGTACGTCAAATCATAAATGAATATGTTATTTTAAAAGTATTTTATAAAAATATATGAAATATGATTAATTTACACAAGTGCCGATCTCAGTGTAATCTTAACCGTTGATCTTACTCATATCCAACAAATATAATTTATTTATTTGAGCCATTAAATGCAGGTGAGATCAACGATTAAAATTAAGTGTAACATGTTTCATTTTTACTCTTGGTCTAAGTTGATGCTATCTTTTATCAAAAAAATAAAAATAAAATAAGTTGATGCTATCCCAAAATATACGATTTAGATCTTGATTATGGATTCAACACATATAGTTCTTTGGATTTAGGCTAAATTCATGGTAAATTTCATTACTTTAAAATTTTTAATTTAAAAAAAAATTGCCATAACTTTTATTAGTTAGCTAACTTAAATGAAATGTATATATATATATATATATATATATATATATATATATATATATATATATATGGAAAATATTTTCTCATGTTGCATGAGAATTCAATTCCCATGTTGTGACCCTTCGATTCGCGTGCAAAGCTTTTCTTTTTCTCTTTTTAATAAATGTGGGGCCACCACTAGTTGAGTCACAACATGAGAATTGAATTCTGATGCAACATGAGAAAATCAAACCCCATATATATATGAGGCAGGATCCTTTGACACCAATGTCGAATTTCAAATTAGATCAAAAAAGAGCAACGACTCTGATTTGTAAACATGTGACAGCAACACTTTAGCTAACTTTCTCTATTTTTTCACCATTTTGACACCAGTATGATCCTACTTATATAGAGGTGGCAAAGTGGGCAAGTCTTACACCCCACCCCACCATTGATTTCCGTATCTAACGGTTATCCATACCAATTAATTAATTATTAATTTCAAATAAATAATAACCGTTAGATGCATGGAAGTCAATGGTTGAAAGTGGGAGTAAGACTTGTAAGTCTTACCCTAGAGTCGCCCCGCCCCTATATATATATATATATATATATATATATATATATATATATATATATATATATATATATATATATATATATATATATATATATATGAAAAAAGTTTTCTAAAGTTACTTTAGCTAACTTTCTTATTTTTCACCATTTTAAGTATGTCTTACCGGTAGAGGTGGCAAAGTGGGCCTGCCCCGTCCCGCCATCAACCCGCCAAAAAGTGGGCTGAAAAACTCAGCTCGCCCCGCCCCATTTGGCGGGTTGGCCCGTCAGCCCAAACCTATTTTACACTGACCCGCCTCGCCTCGCCCCGCCTATGTCCGCCATAAACCCGCAAAAAAATGAGCCCGCCCCGCCCCATTTGGTGGGTTGGGCGGGTTGGCCCGTCAGCCCAAACCTATTTTACACTAACCCGCCTCGGCCCGTCTATGCCCACCATAAACCCGCCAAAAAATGAGCCCGTCCCGCCCCGTTTGGCGGGTTGGCCCGCCGAGCCGAGCCCGTTTTGGCGGCTCTACTTACCGGTAAGACATAGTTAAAATGGTAAAATTATTTTTTTTCTCTACGCCACGTTACGATACATGAGAAAAGAAGAAAAAATTGCTTTATTATTATAACTATTTCTTTATCAATAAGACATAGTTAAAACAATGAAAAGCAAATAATTTATCTAAAATAACTTCAGAAAAAATTAACCCATATATACTAACACCAAAACCTAGCATGTCCTCAAAAATCTTTGTACATATTTAGTTTCTATAATTCTATAAAATAGAGTGTAGGGTTTCCAATTTTTCATATTCCAAGTATCACAAAGATGAAATTCAAAAAACAAGCACATACATAATATATACATGCCAATTAAAGTCCAAAACTTTTAACGCATGCAGGAGGGTTACATAGTACCGCCAGCCAAACCAGAGGTAAAAGCAGTAAAAAGCGACAAGCTCCCAAAGCCCATCATTTTCCATGACGGAAGACTAGTGCAAAAACCAACACCCCTCATTGCATTGCTCATCATTCTTTGGATCCCCATAGGGTTTCCTTTAGCATGTTTAAGAATAGCTGGAGGATCACTCTTACCCATGAAGATGGTCTACTATGTATTTTGGGCACTTGGTGTCCGTGTCATTGTTAAGGGCACACCACCACCCCCAGTGAAAAAATCCAACAATGAACAATCTGGTGTTCTCTTCATTTGCTCCCACAGAACCCTACTTGATCCAATCTTCCTCTCCGCCGCGCTCGGCCGCCCGATACCGGCGGTGACCTACTCGGTCTCCCGCCTCTCCGAGATCATCTCCCCCATAAAAACCGTTAGGCTCAACCGCGACCGTGCCGCGGATGCATCCATGATCAAGAAGCTATTGCAAGAAGGTGACTTGGCCATATGCCCTGAAGGGACAACTTGTAGGGAACCTTTCCTTCTTAGGTTTTCTGCTTTGTTTGCTGAACTAACTGATGAGCTTGTTCCTGTGGCTATGGTGAACCGTATGAGCATGTTTCATGGAACCACGGCTAGAGGGTGGAAAGGGATGGACCCATTTTACTTCTTCATGAACCCTAGCCCTGCTTATGAGGTCACATTTTTGAACAAGTTGCCCAAAGAGTTAACTTGTAGTTCAGGAAAATCAAGCCATGAAGTTGCAAATTATATACAAAGGGTCATAGCTTCAACTTTGTCCTATGAGTGCACTAGCTTTACTAGAAGAGATAAGTACAGAGCACTTGCTGGTAATGATGGAACTGTGGTGGAGAAGCCTCAGCTTAAGGCCAACAAAGTAATGGGTTGCTGAATTTTGTGCTCTCTTTTAATTTTATTTCCTGAAAATTTTAAATTTTGAAAGGTAAAAGTAGGTGATCAAAACTGAAAATGATAGGAATGGATTGTTTCATGTTAAAATTATATATACTTTTGTTATGTACAAATTTTGTGTTTCTATCTATCTTATTATAAACATTAAAGAGATGGGTCTTATAAAAAATTTGATAAGAAATCCATCTATTGATTTAATGTTTATAAAAAGAGAGATAACACAAAAAATTTATATGATAAAGTCATATAATTTCAATATGAGAAAATTCATTCCCTTAGTTATATAGATTAATGAAATAAATGTATTACTTAAAAGAATAGGATATTGTTGTATGAATATTTCAAATCAAGAGAAGAATTTCATGTGTTTCCTGTGTTAATGAGAAAAGTGTTGTAATCATACTATTGGAGTTTTGTTTATTTGTTATGATTAGAGCGATTGAATGTAATCCCTACTTTTTAATAATTTATTTGTGAATCATTTAACTAGTTTTTTTTTTTTTTTTTTTTTTGGTGAGGTCATTTAAGTAGTTTAATTGTCACTTATGTAGTCTACAAACGCTAACCAAATGTATATTTGAGGCAATTATTTAGTGGGGGGTATGTTTAATTGCCACTAAATTATCATTTGCAGCAGCTAGTGTGGCAGTTCTCATAACCACCGCAAATTGAATATATATTGGCGGCAAATGGCATCGATTTAGGCATTGTCAAAAGCCTAAATCCGTCTCGTCTGCACGTTACAATCAATTAAGAATATAAAGAGATAATTTAGTCCCAAATACTCTATTCCACATATTTGAAGTTATTACAGAAAATTGCACAAGAAAAATGTCCACAGAATCCCAGAGTCTTTAGTGATTCGATTAATAAGATAACAATTTCAGAATACCGCTAATGGAAAAATATTTTCGGTGAGTACTCGCAATATCATTTATTAAAGGGTTTGTTTTTTCTAAAGTTACTTTAAATAACTTTATTTAATGTTCATTGAAATGGCGTCGTTTTGGTACGGAAATCATGGTATTTTTGTAATTTTAATTTATTTCAGGGTTATAATAGTCTTTATCATGTTAATTTTTTAATTTTTCAACCTCAAAACGACGTCGTTTCGATGAACATTAGACAAAGTTGTCTAAAGTAACATCAAAAAAAAATTTCCCTTTATTAAATATGATAAAAAATATTGCTTTTATATTATCTTTTATCTTTATACTTATTTTCTTCGATATTTCATAATTTTATCTTCTTCTTTTTTATAACACATAATTTTATCTTTTTAATAAAAGAGAGTAGGTACTCTTGTTGTACCAAAAAAGTGCTCGTGTATGGAGTGGCATCAGTGTTGCACAAATCCTTGCAACAAAGAAAAGTGAAACATAGAGAAGAACAAGATTGAATGTGAAAATGGGTCTCTTTGATTGTGTTCTGGTTTTTTTGTTCTTAAAATTGTTTTGTAAAATAGTTATGAAAACAGTTGTTTTCTATATTTTTTTCTTTTTAAAAGTTAAAAACCAAAACAAAAAACAAAAACAACTCAGACATGTTCTCTAAATTTGATTATAAAAACAAAAAAACAGGTCTTATCAAACGAGTTTTTTAGTTTTTTTGTTCTGAAAATTAAAAAATAGTTTTTAAAAACCACAATCAAACAGAGCTAGTCTTTCCGGGTAGAGGTGCTCCTTTCACTGAGAGGGGGACACTTAAAATAATTTTTTGTCCTCCTCCTCTCTACTCAGTCAATCCCCAGTTTTGGAAAAAATTTATTATGCATTTAGACCACCGTGATCCTTCAATTAAAAATTTGACACTTAGCTTAAAAAAGTTTTAATTTTTCTTCTCTCTTTTCTCATCAACTTATTCTCTCTCTTACTCCTCCCCTCCATTCAATGTTGTCTACTCCACGAGCACTAAATATCAATTTTGATTGGTCCATCCTGTTGGGAACTCGGTTCCCTCAAACTCGGCTAGGAAGCCTTTTGTGCGGAAGTCAATCAACCAGATCCGGAGCTCGGATCTCGGCAGTATCTCGGCCTGTATATCACCAGGTTGGTAGCGCAGCGGAAAAATCAAAAACAAATAGGAGAGAGAGAAGAAGAACACAACCAAATTTTAACGTGGAAAACCTTCTCCAATGAAGAAGTAAAAACCACGGGACCTAGTCCAGATCAAAATCCACTATGAAAATATTGGTTACAAGAATCAAATACACCAATGTGGTGGTTAACTCAACCTCTCCAACAATGGTGATAATCAAACTACCCTAGAGATGTTTCTCTCAAACTCTCCCTAGAGATCTCTCAAATTTTCTCTCAAACAAAATCCTCTCTTCTACCCTAGCCTCCACCCCAATTAATGAGTATTTATAGGAGGTGAAAATTAGAGTTATGGGTATTTTAGGAAAACCTCTCAAATGGGCTTAGCAATGAAGGAGGGCCCAACAAATCTCCCCCTCCGACTTCAATGCGTCGGCTTCAGCATCAACCCGGCTCCTTCACAGCAGTCTTCAAATTTTCTTGCTGGAACCGGCTTCGTCATCATGTCAGACCAATTTTGGTCAGTGTGCACCTTGACGAGTTCGAGCTCTCCACCTTCCACCACATCCCGGATCCAATGATACCTCACATCAATGTGCTTAGTGCGGGAGTGATAGGTCGAATTCTTCGCAAGATGGATTGCGCTTTAATTGTCACAACCCAGCTCGTACTTGTCTTGTTCATGGCCGAGTTCCATGAGGAACTTCTTCATCCACAACATCTCTTTGCTTGTCTCAGTCGCGGCAATGTACTCAGCCTCAGTTGTTGATAGTGCAACACATTTCTGAAGTCTTGATTGCCAAGAGACAGCTCCTCCGACAAATCTCATCATGTATCCCGTAGTCGACTTCCTCGAGTCAAAATCTCCCCCTAAATCAGAATCCGAGTTGCCTTGCAACTCGGCTTTGCCTTCTCCAAATCGGAGACATAAGTCGGTGGTACCTCGGAGGTACTTGAAGATCCACTTCACTGCTTTCCAGTGCTCTTTGCCAGGATTTGACAAATACCGGCTTACCATTCCAACAGCATATACCAAGTCGGGTCTAGTGCAAAACATTACATACATCAAGCTTCCGACGGCGGATTGGTATGGGACCTTCAGCATCTCATCTTTGTCTTCATCAGATCTAGGACATTGCTTCTGTTTCAGCTTTATGTGTCCTGCTAGGGGGTGCTCACTGTTTTGGCTTCGACCATGCTGAATCTCTTCAAAATCTTCTCAATATACTTATCTTGACTCAGCCACAATAGCTTCTTTTGTCTATCTCGGATAATCTTGATTCCGAGTATCTGCTTTGCAGGGCCGAGGTCCTTCATTGCGAAGGACGAGCTTAATGCCTTCTTCAGGGCGGCTATCCTTGATTTGTCTTTCTCTATAATAAGCATGTCGTCAACATATAACAACAATATCAAAAAAATCTCCGGCCTCATACCTCTTCACAAATACGCAGTGGTCGGCTTCCGTCTTCTCAAACTTGTGATCAGTCATGAATGATTCAAATTTCTTGTACCACTGCCGAGGTGCTTGCTTCAAGCCATAGACTTCAATCGACATACCAAGTCTTTTTGGTCTGGAGCTTGGAACCCCTCAGGTTGTTCCATATAAATCTCTTCTTCTAAATCACCGTGAAGGAATGTCGTCTTCACGTCCATTTGCTCTACCTCAAGGTCCATCGAAGCTGCCATAGCTAACACAGTTCGGACCAAGGTCATTTTCACCACAGGAGAAAAAATCTCCTCAAAGTCTACTCCTTTCTTCTGATTGCAGCCTTTCACCACAATCCAGAGTTTGTATCTCGACTTCTGCCCGTTCTCTTCATTCTTAATCTTGTACACCCATTTATTTTTCAGAGCTCGTCTTCCTTCAGGCAACTCGGTCAGCTCATAAGTCTGATTCTCGTGCAGAGACTTCATCTCGTCTTGCATTGCCTTTTCCCATTCTTCTTTCTCTGAGCTCGTCACAGCCTCATCATAACTCTGAGGCTCACCGTCTTCAGCTAAAACGGTGTATTCATCAGATGGGTATCTGACACGAGCTGTCGAACTCGTGCAAATTAAAAATTATTTTTAATTAGGGTTCAAAAATTTGCAGTAAAGTGGAAACCCTAAGTCGTCTCTCAAGGAAATTGAATTGGTAAAAATCGCTTATGAAAACAGAAAATAAAAAAGGGGGTTTGGATTTGGGTTGAATAAAAGAAAGAATATAAAAATTGGGATTAAAACTTCGTAATTAAAATTAACCAACCTAGGGTTAGGGTTCCATGGACGTCCTTCATTGGATGAAAATTACCAAATTCACGGTTGATCTCAATTGAATCAGAATCCTTATTTTCAATTGAGAACAATCGGATCATCAAATCTGATGATTATTCCTTTTCCATGATCACAATCGCGAACCTCAGATCGAATATCCACAATCGCATGATATCGATCTGAGTTAGGAAAAGAAACAAATCTGGTTAAAGAATTAGAAAAATTACCAAATTCACGATTAATCCCAATTGAATCAGAATCCTTATTTCCAATTGAGGTTAATCGGATCATCAAATCTGATGATCATTCTTCACCCATAATCGCAATCGCGAACCTCAGATCGAATATCCACAATCGCACGATATTGATCTGAGTTAGGGTAAAGAAATAAATCTGGTTAGAGATTGATCGCAGATCCTCTAAACAGATCCATGAATCCCTTCCCCTTAGGTTGATTAAAAGGGGGTTTAGCCTAGCATGGCTAGGATAAACATGATTACAAATTAAATTGCATAAAAGAAAAAGAAGAAGAAGAAGAGAAGAACACGAAGAACGCGAAGAACGCGAAGAACGCTCCAGAGAAAATGTCTTGATCCTCCCAATGAAAATTACATCCACCAAAATGTTTTTCCCCTCTCCTACATATGCCCCTAGGGTTCAAAAATCAATTTGGGCTGGGCTTAATTCAGATCGGCCCGGCCCATTCGTCTAAAATGCAATATAAAATAATAAAATAAAACTAATTTGGCTTTGGGCCACTTAAATAATTGGGCTTTAATTTAAATTACAAGTCCAATAATGAAATAATATTCCAGCAAAAAACACGTCATCTTGAGCTCAGGTTTAGACCATCTTCCCGTCCGAATTGAGCTTCAGTAGCTGAAATAGCGATTATAGCCCTTCCTGTTAGCTGCAAAACGCAACAAGAACGGAGTCAATCGGACATCTGTAGAGTGAGATATGGTCAAAATACGAAAGTAGTGTAAATCTGGAAAATTATGACGAAAATCAATTAAACCCAATTAAAAACTAGAATTCTAATTTAACCCAAAATACCTTTATTTAATTCAAATAAAACCTAAAATTACCAACCAAGAGTAACAAATAAGTGTAATAAAATATGAGTTATCAAATTCCCCCACACTTATCTTTTTGCACTCCTGGGCAAAAACTAAAATTAAAAGCAAAGACTAAGATCAACCAATCCTTTCCAATAATTAGCAAGTATACAAAAGATAACAAAAATCACAAGTCTTGAACAGATAAAATAATCAGGACAAAAATTCCTTATTCTCAAATCACAAGACGTGTCAATTTCAACTGCAACTGCTAACTACACAAAAATGGTTCCTCACAGGATGCTCTCAATTTTCTCTCAAGTGTATCAGTTAATTCAGTATATCACTCAAATCAACTCAAGAAAATCATCCTACCATAGGCTTGCTCAAGTTCTACTTCTCCACTGCTAATAACACATGCATGCACAAATCAAGAGGGCTTTATGCAGGGTTGTAATGGGGCTGAGGTAAAGGTATGGATGAATATGGAAGAGAAGGCTAAACACCCTAGAAATTTACAAAGAGAAAAAAAGTTAAGAACTAAACTAAGAACATAAAACAAAGATACTGAAAAGATAGAAATAAACATTTTTTTTCCTTTTTTTTTGTTTTTTTTGTTTTTGTTTTGTTTGTTTTTTTTTTTTTTTTTTTTTTTTTTTTTTTTTTTTTTTTTTTTTTTGTAAAACCACATAGCAGAAATGAATCAGATGGTCAACCCCCACACTTAAACTTTTGTCCGTCTCGGGCAAACCCCCACACTTAAACAAAACATCACAATGAAACCAATGCTCAGTAAATCTCCAGGGTAGGGAATCAATTGGTTTTTCACTTAGGTTTGTAATGCGGCTGAAGAAATAAAGGGTAGAAAGGCTCAAAGGGGCTCACCAAGGGATAATAATATAAGGGATGGCTATCTGGCTAAAGTGGGTAAAGAAAGAAAGAATGCCTCAATCATATTCATGCATGCAAGTGAAAAGTGCAGTTTCAAAAAGAACAAGAGCAAGTTCTAGAGGACAACAATCAAGAGTAGAATCACACAAGAAAGAAAGACTGGCCTACATATGAAGACCATGTCTACAGGCTCAAAAACCTCACAAGGGTATACCAAATCATGCAATCAGCAGCACAGTATCAAGTAACAAGTAACAAGTAATGCGATCCAAGAATCAAGAACCAGGCCTAAGCAGAAATTTCTATCAAACCCTGTGATTTAAGTATAATCCATGTACCACTCAATAATAACCAGAAAGAAGAGGAAAATCTACCTACGGAAGTCAAAAACTAAAAGAAAGAAAGAAAAAGAAAAATGCAAATAACAGAAAGAAAAGAAAAAAGAGGGAAGAAGACTCCCTGGACTCCCTAAGGAGGATAAACAACATCAGTGAGTAGAGCCTCTGTCTCCACAGGTTGCTTCTGGGGTCCTTCATGAACAACTTTGAGGTGATGGCCAATCATTGTGCAACTCTTCCCCATCTGCTTATCACGCAACTTTGGGGGCCTTCTTTTCTGTGTGCATTTCTTCTTCTCTTGATCCTTTCTTCCAACCGTACGCAAACTTTTCTGCATACTAAAAACAGAGGAAGAAATTTTTGGTACCCATTTCATCTTGGGTCCATGAGAGTTAGGATCAAAATCATTACCAGAATGAGGAGTCTTGCCTAACTTCACATTTAGTACACATTCAGAATTAACATTAATAGGCAAGTCATAATCCACAGGTAATGCACAATCACTAATCAATTCAGAATCAACCTTATCAGCCACATCATGAATTACTTTTATGCATGAAACTGAATGATCAACCTGAACCTTAGAATGCTTCATGGAATCAAATATAGTAAAATGTAAAATGCTATCACCAAATTCCATGGATAGAGTCCCAGCATGCACATCTATTTTGGTCCTTGCTGTTCTCATGAAAGGCCTACCAAGTATAATTGGTGATCTATTAGTAGCAGTCTCACTCTCCATTTCTAAAATGTAGAAGTCAGCAGGAAAAATCAAATTATTAACTCTGACCAATACATCCTCAATCAAACCAGATGGGTGAATACTACTCCTATTAGCTAATGTAACCACAATACTAGTAGCACGCAAAGGACCAAGACCAAGAGACTTATACACAGATTCAGGCATGACATTAATGGAAGCCCCTAAGTCTAGCATGCAATCATGAAAAATAGAATTGCCAATCACACAAGGAATAGTAAATGTCCCTGGATCTTGACACTTTTTAGGCATAGGCTGAATGAGTGCTGATACATTCTGACTCAGGTTAACTTGCTCATCTCCTTTCAGTCTCCTCTTGTTGGTGCACAACTCCTTTAAAAACTTGGCATATCTCGGAATCTGTTGTATTGCATCCAGAAGAGGGATGTTCACCTCAACTTTTCGGAAGGTGTCAAGTATCTCTTTATCTTGAGCCTTTGCTGATTGCTTCTTGGACTGAGTGGCTCTTTGAGGGAATGGCAGAGGGATATGGACATCAGATGTATCAGTGATCTGCTTCTTGGAACTAGTGTCACCTCCCTTAGATGACTCAACAGCAGCTTGGTTTGGCTCCTCCATTTGCTTTCCAGACCGCAGAGTAATAGCACTCACATTTCCGCTTCCTTTTGGATTTGGAACTGTTTGGGATGGAAGGGAGCTACCACTTGCTTGTTGATTCTGACTCATTGATGTTGCAAGTTGGCCAATCTGTGTTTGCAGATTCTGGATTGAAGACTCAGTCCTTTGCTGGAATTGCAGATTGTTAGTTGCCATCTGCTTCACTAAATCCTCCAAAGAAGGACCATTGCCACTAGCTTGCTGCTGCACTGGTGGCTGCTGCATTGGTGACTGCAAATTGTTGCCTTGCTGGAATGGTTGCATTGGTGGAGGCTGCTGCATTTGTTGCTGCTGCATTTGCAGGATTATATGTGGAGTGGTACTGTGATGAAAAACTGCAGCAACAGACTGATCAACTTTGGAAACCGCTGTCTTGTAGAGAAGGACAAGCATCCGTGGGGTGAGAAGGATCACAGCAGATGCCACACGGGTTGCTTGTCTGTTGAGCAGAAGGTTGCACTGTCTGTGTCACTGCCAACTGCCTCACCATTGATGTCAACTCATCAAGCCTGTTCTCTATTCTCTGGTTCTCTGTGCTTGATACTCCTCCTGCTGCTGCCACTGTTGGATTCTGCATTGGAGAAGCTTGCACTTGGAAAACTGCACTGCTGTTTGCTCTAGTGCCAAATTGTTGAGCATTGACTGCTATCTCAGCAATCAATTCTTTTGCCTCAACAGGGGTTTTATTGCTCAGGACTCCTCCACTAGCTGCATCTAAAAGATTCCTATCCATAGGCAGCAACCCTTCATAGAAGTAAACAATAAGGAGATTTTCTGGAATCTGATGGTGTGGACAGCTTGCACAAACCCTTTTGAACCGCTCCCAATACTCATGCATGTTCTCCCCATTAGCCTGCTTTATGCCACTGATATCCTTTCTGATTGTGGTGGCTCTGGATGAAGGGAAGAATTTCTCCAGAAACAATCTTGACATATCATTCCAGCTTACAATGGAGGAAGGTGGCAAGTAGTACAACCAGTCCTTAGCTCCACTGTCCAATGAGAAGGGAAAGGCACGCAGCTTGATTTGCTCCTCATTCACCCCTGGTGGCTTCATAGTGCTGCAGACTACATGAAGCTCTTTCAAATGCTTATATGGATCCTCACCTGCAAGACCATGAAACTTGGGAAGCAAATGGATAAGACTAGACTTAAGTTTAAAACCAGTATCAAGATCAAGATAACGAATGCAAAAAGGCTGATAGTTAACATCAGGTGCAGACAATTGCTTTAAGCTTCTATTATCCATGGTCACAGAATCAAATAAATTACCAAAAGAGTAAACACTATGTAAAGGACTTAAACAAACAGACTCAACAGACTCAACAGACTCTAAGGTATGCTCAGGGACAACCCTACTATAAGTCAACCTACGAGCTCTACTAGCAGCATGCAATGATCTCTCTATCTCAGGGTCATATGCATATAAATCATCAACATTGGTGGTACTCCTAGTCATGCATCATAGGCAAAGGCATACAGCAGTAAAGTTAGTCACAAAACATACGACAGGACACAAAAATTTGCCGAAAATAGCAAACAGAAGCAAAAATAAATCTATGAAAAATACCAAATGACCTCAGAATGCTATGGGACCAACTCTCCTAAACTCTAATTGACCTTACAGACTCAAAAATCAAATACATTTTTTTAAAAAAATAAAATAAAATAGTAAATGAACGAATTTGGCAAAACCAGGGCCTGATTCGTGGGGCATAGCCCCACGACTTTTGATAGGGATGATCGTTTCCTTCAGGTAACCAATTTTCAGATCGATCAAAGTAAGTCGAACAAATTCAGAAATACCCGACACGTCCTGAAACAACAAAGAAACAGCAAAGAAGGTTAGTAAACGGCTGAATTTGGCAAAAATAAGGGTCACCTCATGCCCTTCTAGGGCGTGACTTATGCTCAGAAGGTCGAATTCAGAATATAAAAATTGGGATTAAAACTTCGTAATTAAAATTAACCAACCTAGGGTTAGGGTTCCATGGACGTCCTTCATTGGATGAAAATTACCAAATTCACGGTTGATCTCAATTGAATCAGAATCCTTATTTTCAATTGAGAACAATCGGATCATCAAATCTGATGATTATTCCTTTTCCATGATCACAATCGCGAACCTCAGATCGAATATCCACAATCGCATGATATCGATCTGAGTTAGGAAAAGAAACAAATCTGGTTAAAGAATTAGAAAAATTACCAAATTCACGATTAATCCCAATTGAATCAGAATCCTTATTTCCAATTGAGGTTAATCGGATCATCAAATCTGATGATCATTCTTCACCCATAATCGCA
>JAVKPL010004145.1:0-214299 GCA_032173675.1 Gastrolobium villosum
CCTAACACAACAAACTTTCCTACACACACAACATTTTGTGGGACCCACACATTTTAAAACAAAAAAGAAAAGAAAAAATATGGCACGCAAAACGAATCTCTATAACATTACACAATCATTTTTCCCATAATATAATAAACATAAAACCATAAGAAAATAAATACAAAGTTTCGAATAACATGGACAAATTTTACATGATCAAACTTCAAACCTAGCATATTCGTAAATTAATAAAATGGGTAACCATTCTCTTTAATCATTTCGCTATCGTTGGTATGGAGTTATATTACATTATCTTCTTATTACATTATTCTCATACTATTATCCATTAATTTTTATTTTATGTTTTAGCTAAGTTTAGACACTTTTTAGTAGGAAAATATGAAGTAATAGATTTGAATCTTGGCTTACCAAAAAAAAAAAATTGAATCTTAAACTATAATTTGGGAAACTATTAGGGTGTTGCCGTCTGGATTGGATCGGTTTTGGAAGTAAAAATCATTCGATCCAATCCCTTTGGTTTGATCATGTAATCATCCATTCGGTTTAGATTTTTTTTCAAATCCGATCTAATCCAATCCAATTTTTTCGGTTTCATTGGATCGGTTTTTGGTTTTTTAAAAATCTTAAAATTTGTTTCATGATTATTGTGCAAATAACATCTTTGGTATATATTGGTTTTGTAATTTTATTTTATTTTAAATACAAAAGCATCAATAAACGATAGTACAGTTTTTTTTTTGGACAATGAGATATGAAGCTCTACATAGATAACATTTTGTTGATGAGATGTGACTAGGATTTTTTCTTGAGTTTAGTTAATGGGTTAATGGATTTTGGGTTTAGAAATGTTTGGGCTATGATTGGGGAAAAATCCAAGTAGGTATTGGGGAATTAATATTGGATCAGTTTAGATTGGATCGGTTTTCATCAATCCATCCGAAAACCATTCCAATCCAATTAAAATTTGCGATTTTTGTTTTCGATTTTTAATTTTTCGATTTATTCAGATATCGATTTTTCGATTCGATCACCGCGGTTTGAATCAGTTTGGATTGGTTGATGAACACCCCTAAAAACTACCATTAAACAACTATTCTTATGCAGTTAAAAAAAACTAAAAGGTTCAAATTATAAATATAAAAAAAGTTGACCGGAGAGAAAGCTACGAGAGTTCTTGAGAGGAGCTCCACGATGGAAGAAGACAATGCACTAGCCGGAAATGTTAAAAAACCAAAGGGTCCTGGAGAGCTAAATGACGAGACCATGGATGATGACATGCAAGACAAGGTCCTCAAGAGGAACAGGAAGGAGAAAATGGCAACTTTGCAAGCCCTATGTCAGAGAAAATCTCTCCTATGGGAAAAGGCGAAAAGTTAGTATCGTATATGGATAAAGTGTTATGCTTAAATGGGGATGATAATTTTTCTTATAATGAGGAAGATGACTGGATTTCGAGACAAAGAGAGGAGGAGGAGGAGGATGGAATGGAAGATGAAGTAACCCCAGGTGGAGAGGAATATTCACTTTGTTCCGACCTACACCTTCTCTAGAAAGCAACACAAAGAAGACTGCATGAAGTGGAGGAAAACCTTGATCATTAAATTGACTTATGGCTAGACTACAAAGACACTGAACCTCACAGGAGACTATAAATAGATTGAACTTGACAATGGGATCAAGTTTAATGATGAAAGAGATTATTTTCATGTTCTCCGTGAGGGCCCTGGACTGTAGTTGAACATTATGTTATAGTGCAGCGATGGAGGCCCTTCTTTGATCCCTATGAAGAGAAGGTGAAGAAGCTAGCAATATTGATAAGAATTTCAGGCCTTCCTACTGAGTTTTACACCGTGCAACATCTTTGGAAGATAGGTAACATCTTTGGAAAAAAAATATCAAAGTGGACAAAACATCTTTCAGGAGAGAGGAGGATGATGATGGACATAACACGTACAAAACTAGGTTCGCATGTATTTGTGTGGAGGTGGATCTAAGGAGGAGTTTTGTTTCTAGATTCAAAATTTGAAATTACATCTAAAATGAAGAAGTCATACTTAATCTAGGGTATAAAGGCCATCATTTAATTTGTTTTTCATGTGGGAGATATGGCCACCGTAAGGAAGCTTGTGATAGGGGTATGGACTATAAGAAGGAGTTTCCAAGCATTGTTAATTTAGATTCGAACACTAAGAGAAGAATGGCGACAACAAAAGTGAGGATATGGAGAAAGATGAACCTGAGCAAATAGTCAGCGGTGTGGAGGAGAAGGAGAAACTTGTAGAGAATGCTTTTGGAGCTTGGGTGGTAGTTAAAAGAACTAAAGGAAGGAAACTTAAACCAGTGCCGAAGTCTTTGGCTACCGGAAAACATGTTTCTTCTTCGACCATGGGGGATGGTTCCTAAATGACAAACCTGAAGCTTGCTGAACCACTTCCTGAGACGATTAATATTGTGCAGCCTTTGGCAACGCAAAAAGTAAGAAGATTTGCAGGGTTACAAAGGATAAAAGTGTTTTTGTAGAGCCTAGATTGAGGTTTAAAGACAAACCTATTATCCATCAGCAAAGCAAGGTTCTACTAAAAAGGCCTTGCATAAAAAAGGAAGCATAGCTTTGACCAGACAAAAAGCAATAAGTTTAGAGCAAAAGCTCAGTGCCAGCAGCTCGAAGGGTCAACGCCTTGGTACGAGGTCAAAACACAAAAAGGTTTCTCGTGAGATGTTTGATATTAAGGATAATCTTGAGAACGTGAAAGGGAACCATGTTTCAGTTGACAGAGACCGCAACATGTCAAAGACGGGGTCTAAACCTAGTAAGGATCCTCTTGATGCTGTTGGATTCCTCCGAAGATTCACACAGGAGAATCCATAGATGATTAAGGTGTTAGAGGAAAAATTGTTGCATGGGACATGTATACCCCCTATTCTGGGTCGATGGACCCCTGGTCTTGTGGTCCCTACTTTTACTCTTCAATAGTTTTAATGAATTTATGCTATTGGAATTATCGTGGGGCTAGCAAAAAAGGTTTCGTCTTATTAGTGGAAGACATTATTAGAAAGTTTGATATCAAGTTGTTAGTGTTATTAGAAGTTCATATTAGTGGCGATTTAGCAAAAAGGAAAATTAAACAGCTGGGTTTTAATGGCTACTATATTAATGATGTCGTTGGCTTCTCCGGGAGCATTTGGACTCTATGTGACCAGACATTTATAAATGCAATTGTTGTTGATACCTATCGCCAACTAACTCATATATCCTTGCATTGGCTTCACACTAACACTGTTGAGTTTGCTATGTTCACTTATGGCAGCCCTCGGCGTATTGACAAATGTGTTCTTTGGGAGAAACTGTGCTCTTTGAAATCTTCAGTGGATGGGACTTGGTTTATCATGGGAGGTTTCAACATTATTCTCAATGAGGAGGAGAAGGTTGGAGGTGGTCTTGTTTGTCACGAAAGTTTATCTGAGTTTAGGGAGTGCCTCAATACCTGTATTCTTTTTGACTTGGGCTTCAAGGGGGCCTCTTTCACCTGGAAGTATAACAACCTCCAAGAGTGTTTAGATAGAGATCTATCTAATGTGTCTTGGATTAATACTTATCCTGACAAGTTTGTTTTACATTTACCCTTTTTCAGCTCTAATCATAGACCCTGCTAGTGTGGGAAGGAATAAGAGCCTCTCGGCTGACCATGGATAGATCCTCTCGCTTTTTGGCATCGTGTCTTATAGGCAATGGGTTTGAGGAGCTGGTTCGAGAGTGTTGGTGCAGCAATGACTTGTGGCTTAATGCCTGTGACAGCTTCCAACAACAAGCATTATCTTGGGACAACACTTGTTTTAGAGAGAAACTTCAACGCAAACATAGGTTGCATTCCAGTATTCCAGGGCTTGATTACACTTGTTTTAGAGAGCAACATGGGTTTTGCATTAACGTCAAACTTGGGAAAGTACCTAGGTATTTCTTTATTACATAAAAGAGTGAGATTCAATACTTTCAGTCATATTCTTCAGAAGATGGACTCAAGGATCTCAAACTGGAAGAGAATGTCACTTCCTCTGGATGGTCATGCCACCCTAACTCACTTTGTGTTGTCTGTACTTCCAACTTACTCAATGCAAAGGTGTTGCTACCGACTAATCTTTGTGAAGATATAGAGAAGAGGTCTCGTGACTTTATGTGGGGGGTCAACCAATAGTAAAAGAAGATTACATGCGAGTACTTGATCCAAGATTTGGAAACCGAAGGAGAACGAGGCTTAGGCTTCAAGAGGATAAGAGGAATGAACCAAGCCCTCTTAATGAAGGTTGGTCATGGCATGCTGACGCGGAAGCCTAGTCTTAGGGTGCAAGTTCTTAGAAATAAATATATTGTTAGTGATGAGTTAATTCCTACGCTTAAGTCCATGAGTCTTGCATCAAACCTTTGGAAAGGGATTCTCAAAGTCTGGCCGAAGGTTTCTCAGGGGTCTAAGGTCTAACTTGGGAGTAGGGCGAAGAATAGCTTCTGGAATAATAGATGGTTGAATAATAAGGAGTCTGTTCAACCTAGAGATTATTCCATTAACATTGCAGAAGACGTTAGAAACTGGACGGTGAATAAGGTAGTGGACAGAAATGGGAACTGGACTGGTCTCTTATTATTTAATTCATTTTGAGTCAATCTTGTGTAGCAATAGCAAATATCATTCCTCCTTCTGCGTAGAATGATGATAATATGGTGATCTGGGCTTATACTAGTGATGGCTTGTTTTCGTTCAAGTTAGCCTATGATCTTGTGGAGGAGCACACCCAGTAGCAAATTACTAAAACTAAGCATATCTCATAGGACTGGAAAGGTCATAGAAGTATCTATATGTTCTTATGGAAATCTCTTGGTAACCATCTTTTGACTAATATGGCTAGAGCATATAGACATATATGACTTCGTGTGTCTTGTGTCCTAAATGTAGCAATGAGCTTGAGGATAGTATTCATGTTTTTAAGGACTGTGAGTGGAGCAAACAATTTGGAATCAACTTTTTTCTGAGTCTATGCATCAGAACTTCTTTGCAACTAATTTTTCAGGAGTGAATAGTATATAATCTCCAATCCAAATCCCATTGCCAAGGACAAGGGGATTGGAACATGTTGTTTGGAGTCATTTGTTGGCTCATTTGGATCTGTAGAAATGAATTAGTTTTTCACTAGAAAGTAGCTAACCATCAATCCATCATCAAAAGGGCTAGGATCTACGTGAATAATTACAAGGAGGCTTGCGCCAAGCTGGTTGACCATGGAGTCCAAGGTCGGGCGAAGGTGGATATAACAACTCACACCATCAAGGCAAGTAATAAAAGGTCGAGAGTACAAGGAATTAAGTGCATATGAGAATGTGCTACAACGAGTAATTAGTTGTTAAAGTAGTTCTGCAAAAATCCACACTATTAAGTGAGTTAATGGGTATTGATGACAAGTAAATCATAGAATTAGTATGATAATATGAATAAGGGTTTATTTTGATAATAAGAATAATGAGAGTGAAAGGAGTATATGATTTAGAGCACTTTGACACTTTTTGTGAAAAATATGAATCGTGATTTTTATCGCGTAAAATATTGCTATGTGATGGGACGTAAATTCATTCCCATCTAAGCCCATTTTGATGGCAAAATACCGCACGTTCCCTCATCTGATGAGCAACTTCAACATAAAAATCACTTGTTTTGCACATTTGTGACAAAAACACAGTGGGGGAACTTATGGTGACGTATTCCTTAAAATATATTAAAAGGGGAACGGAGTGAGAAGCATTTAATGCACTTGCTCCACTCATTTAATGCCTCCGTGCATTTTGCAGGAAACGTGGATACAAAGTCTTCTAAAAGCAGAGGCGGTGCACCACTTAAGCACCAGGAAACGTGAATAGCGGAGAATAAAGAGTTCTCATTGGCCAGGAAAAAAGCGCAACATGGGAGGACTGCAGAAAACAGCTAATCATCAACAAATAATGTCTCATCAATGCAACTTGCAAAGCTTCTACACACTGTGCCATCGCCCCATCCTGACACTCAAAGAACCAGCTCCCAAGGATTTACAAGATTGCCACTCCTCTTCTACTTATAAAAAGGACATCCTAGACACAAAAACTTCATCGAATTCTGGAGGCATTGAAGTCCTAAAGGAAGAAGATCACCTAGTAGTAGTTGTTGTTAGTTTTATATAAAGTTGTGACTATAGCTAAGTACTGTGTAAGGATTGATTGTTGCAGCAAGACCATTTCTAATTCCTCTAACGATGAAGTGATAGAGTTTCCGGATATGTCTATCCTTTGGGTTACAAATGCCTTGAAGGAATGAGATTCAGAGTTTATTCAGTTGGGAGGTCTGATTGGCATCAATAAGGGGCCAATTTCTGATATCCCTATTGTCTTTGATTTTATGGATGTCTTTCTGGATGAAATTTTGAATTTTTCGCCGGAGAGGAAAATTGAATGTTCAATTGGCTAGTTGACTAGAGTGAGGCCTATGTCTCTATCTCCATACCGAATGTCACCTCTGGAATTATTTGAATTAAAGAAGCAAGTGATGGCTTGTCCAGTAAGAATGTTATTAGACTGAGTGTGTCTCCGTGGAGAGTCTCGGTGATCTTTGTTAAGAAGAAGGACGAGTCTATGAAATTGTGTACAGATTACCGGCAGTTGAACAAGGTTACTGTCAAGAGTAAGTATCTTTTGTCGCGTATAGATGATTTGTTGGATCAGTTGCGTGGTACAACTGTATTTTCTAAGATTGATCTCCGATCCGGGTATCATCGATCCGGATAAAGCCGGATGATGTTCCAAAGACAAATTTCAGGTTCTGATATGGATACTATGAGTATCTGGTTATTTCTTTTGGGTTTACAAATACAAAGGCCATTTTCATGAGTTATATGAATCGGATTTTTAAAGCCTATCTGAATCAGTTTGTGGTTGTCTTTATTGATGACATACTAATATATCCAAAGAGGAAAGAAGAGCATTCTGAGCATTTGAGAGTTGTTCTGCAGATTCTGAGAGGGTGTAACACCCCGTTCTAGAACCGGTTTGTTAACATCAACTTATGATATTAAGCGCAGTTACAATCACATTGGTGCAATTAAAATCCGGTTAAATTCTTCTTTTAGAATAAGCCGAACTAAAATTTCCCAATTGCGTGACCATAACCATAATACATTGCGGAATAAAATAATTAAAGCTTAATACCATACTTTCATTTCATTTATTACGGTCTTCACTTGTCCATTATCTTATAGGATTTTTCATTATTTACGCGTGGGTTCAAACCGCGCTCAAATCGGAGCACCGTAGCCCAAGTTATAAGGTTTCTAAGCGACAGGTGCTGAAACGTCAGATCCTCTACGCTTCAAGCGTAGAACTCTACGCTTCAAGCGTAGAGGAGATTAATGGGACAGTGGGTCTACGCTTCAAGCGTAGATCCCACGCTCCGAGCGTAGACAGTCTAGAGCAAACACCCAAAACAGGGCAGTTTGACCTACCTGTGGTGTTTTAACCATAACTTGAGTTATACTTATCCAAATTACACAATCTTGGTCTCTATGGAAAGCTAAGAAACATATCTACAACTTCCATCAAGACACAAGGATCCAAATCTATCGTATAGGATACGAAAATTGGACAACAAGACAGGGTATCTTTGTTTTGAATTGGTTTTCCAACCTAAAGGTCTTCTTTCACCTAATTTACATCATATAATCCTTTCAATACATGAATTCTAGTCTCTCTATATACTCATACACAAGAGAAGCATACATATCATTTCATCATATATGCAAATACCCAATAATTACAACATAGCATGTTTACAAGTTTCAATTACAAATCATGGGACTTAGCTACAAAACACTATGATCACTCCTTGGCTCCCATCAACAAAAGAGATACCAAAAGCATGAGCATAGGCTAAGTCCACCCAAATAAATATAGCATGCATATGACAATTGATTCTCATTTAGCAATCCTATACATGTGAACTACAAAATAACATGCTTAATCAAATGACACGATATCTTCATATGCCCAATCACTTCAAATATGGCCACTTGCCATCAGAGGCTCCTGCAGCATCCTTTCCTGAAAGGGGGTCCCCAACCACACGGGGTGAGATATACGAATATATCCAGTAAACCAGGGGCCCTTGGAGCATCTCTCCACCCCATAGTTCAATAACAGTGTAATAGCAATGACAATAATAATGCAGCAAATACATATCCATGCAAGTGTAAACAACATCTCCAGGAGAAATCCCTCGAGCTCTCGAGCTGTCCTAAGGATACTCAGATGCAAATAGTCCTACTGGCCAGCTAAACTACCAAGTATGATTTACGCATCGTCATGCAACATACCAACATAGGGAAACACCATCCTATGTCACACCAAAGCATGCAAATACGTATAACAAAGCATTACACTATTTCATTGCATTTATATACAACAACACACCATTACCCGTTCAGGGCTTGGTGGAACAATAAAGGGAATTACACCCAAGGTCCGAAGGCTTACCTCAAAGCTTCCAACTAAACCTTTGTTCTTCACTAATCTTCACAAAACAACATTAACTTCAAGGAGCTAATCGAGCTCCATAGCTTGCTCCAACGGTTGGTTATTCACGGTTGGTCCAAATGCCTCAATCCTAAGCATCACATGGACAATATCAACTATCAACCCAAACCAAACCATTGATTACACCAACAAGCCAAACCATAGTCAAATGCATAATTTTGTAATTTTCCGAACAAAATAATATGACTATATAAACTTATTTTCACCGATTAAATGTCATTCCTAGCATTTTTCTCAACATACTCTAGGCCTCAATCTTCCTAGAACATATCCAATTCACTCACATAACCATAAACCCTAGACACTATTCATCCAAAACCTAAATCATGGATTCTTCATGAAAATAGAGTTCAAAGGATGAAATCTTACCACCAATGGTTGCACAACCAAGGATTGGTTACTCCTCAAGCTTCCATGGAGGTAGAAGCTAACAAATCTCTCACTTTCTCCACACGGGTCGCAACTTTGGAAGGAAATATCTCAAACCACAACACTCCCCACCAAGACCCAAGCTAGGATTGTGAAAGAGGGGAAGATTTAGAGTAGTTTAGGCTTTGGAATCACACAAAACCATCAAGGTTTGATCCCCCTAGGGTTTTCCCCCTTTCTTTTCTCTTCTCCCTTCCTCTTCTTCTTTCTCTCTTCTTTTCTTCTTTCTTCCTTTTCTTCTTCTTTCTGCGCATGCGGGTTGGGGAAATAAGGGTTTTGGGTTACTTAAGTGGCTTCCCACTTAACACAGGTTAAGTGGGTATTAGTTCATCTATCTATTCAATTCCATTAATTACCAAACTTTACCCAACAGTCTGGAATATTTTTCTAGGAATATTTCTACTTTCATTTTTATATTTCGGGCACTTTTTTCTACACCCATTTATACCCCTTAATTTTCACAGAGTACACTTTTTACCTCAAAACAAGAGGGGGGGTGAATTGAGTATTACAAAATTTTCGCAAAAGCCCCCTTCTAGTTTCAATAATCATTTCAAGCAAACTTTGATATGTGGAAAGGTAATTCAGACAATCCATAATGTATAATATAACACAATTGTAGAACTTATACTGGCACATACAAGATATCAAAGAATCAATTAAAGTGCTAGAAATAAAGAGCTTAGAGTTTAGAGAATTGCTAACACAATATATCCTGGTTCGGTCACCACCACTTGTGACCTACGTCCAGACTGAAGCCGCTCGATCAACTCTTTCACTAACGGTCAAGCTTCACGGGTGCTTGACAAACCTTTACAATCTTCCAAGATTTCGGGTTCTTGGATACCTTTCAATCTCCAAGTTTACGGGTACTTGGTAACCTTACAATTCACTCCAAATTTACTTAGGTATTTGGCTACCTCTCAAACAATGGGTCTCACAACCCTTTCAACTCAATAATACAAGGAGGGAAATATTTGGAAATGAATATACACTCTCAAAGTGTGGATATACAACTTGAAGCACTATGGGTATATGGATTTTCAAGATATGAGCTCAAATATGTTTGATCATTGAAAGATATGAAAGAATATGCAAATAATAGTGTAGAAGCTCTCAAATCATCCTTATGATGTGTAGGAATGGTGATCAATACGTTTTAGGGTCATAAGGAATGTATTTATAGTGTTTCCATTGAAAACTAGCCGTTTATAGCCGTTTATGACCGTTTTATGCATTCTGCCCAGTAAGTATTCGAATACTTTTCGTGTGGTATTCGAATACTTCATTTATAGCCGTTTATGACCGTTATAAGCCTTTTTCCCAGCAAGTATTCGAATACTTTTCGTATGGTATTCGAATACTTCATCAGGTATTCGAATACTGCATCCGGTATTCGAATACTTTATTGACAGCAAGAACACTGTTTCGTATTTTGGGCATAACTTGAGTTATACTTGTCGGATTGATGTGATCTTGGTCTCGTTGGAAAGATAAAAGAAAGATCTACAACTTTTATGAAGACCACAAGATCCAAATCCATCATCTTAGATACGAAAAATTGTATGGAAGGCAGCAGCAAAATTAAGCAACAAATTTTAGGTTCAAATGTGTTCTAGCTTGCTTCCAACCACTTTTTGTGAAAGATCTTGACTTGATAAATATGTTTTGAAGTTGTAAAATATGTCAAAGATCTTTTCCTTGGATTTTTCAAATTTATTTCAAGTATATAAAGATTATGATTATGCAATTTGAAAAAACACGTTTACCTTGAGAAAAACTTTGAGCTCATGCAATGCAATCTACCATATACCCTCACATATATTCTAAGTCCTAAATATATATTCCAAATATGATTTTAGACTTAGCTTTATGTCTTGTGTCTTGGATCTTTTCTTGAACTTGATGCTTTGACTTGTTGGATATGACAATGCTTGACACTTTGTTGGTTTTGATCATTTTTCATCATGGTTAGTTATCTTTGATCTTGGTGTTGCTCTTCTAATTATTCCTTGTTGCTCTTGATCCAATGATCTTGCCATTGATATAACATTACTCTTCTTGTGTGGCTACATCATACATCTTCAATATCCACATACGGTTAATGCTTTTTGCTCTTGACCAAAGCTCTTCTCTTTTTGTTGTTGCCATTTTGTTATCATCAAAACATACCTTGTATCTACAATCTCCCCCTTTTTGATGATGACAAACTTAAAATTGAGATAGGGTTAGTATCACAAATATTCTAATAATTTATATCATACTCCCCCTCAATTTATGAATGGTTCCAAAACATTGTAATGATGCAAGTTAAGCATTACAAACCAAGATATATGTATATGGTGGAAGAATATAATTTTCTCAATTTTCATATTTTTCTCCCCCTTTGACAACATCAAAAAGCATAAACCAAGATAAGCATAAAATTCCATTTCTCAAAACTTGTTATTTAGCAACAAAACAATAATGTCAAAGCAACTATTAAAGCTCCCCCTTAATCCATGAGTGGTTTCAAAGATAAAAGTATGAGAATTCTAGGTTCAACAAACATCATTTTTACTTTTTTAGTGCATTCTCCCTATTTCATCTTTATTTTTACCATTTCTCCACATGTTAGGTAGAAATATATTATATTTTCTCAATTGGCACTTATTCTCCCCCTTAGGCAACATCAAAAGGAATTAAATAGCCAAGGCATATAATAGAGCATCCAAATGATTCAAGTAAGTGCGAATATGCCATGGAAGTGGATTTAAACCTCGAAGTGCTCAATATATCATAAATCCAACACAAATGATCCATACAAGTCAAGATACCCAATATGGGCATATAATCCAAGTATATAGCCAAATTGCCAAAATATCTAGGAAATAAAATCAATAAAGCAAGAGATATCAAGACAAATGATTGCTCTGATTTTTGCTAGCGTACAAGTATATGTGCAAATTGTGGGCATATGACTAGCATGACTTTGATAATAGCATGCATAAGATTCGTAGACTTGTATTAAGCGAGTGAGTTTAATAGCATAAATCATTCGACATATCTACACAAATTTCTATAGCAATATCATGTCATATGCAAGCAAATAGAGAGATTAGGAGACTTAGCTAACTTATGGAGTATTTTGCAAATTAAACCTTTTTGAAGTATCTCCAATATTGTTATTCTTCATTCCTTTGTAAGCTCTTGGAGTTAGTCTCCATTCTCCATCACAAACATCCTTTCTAGGCACAATAGAGTTAGTCTCTTTAAAAGCAAAAAATATTGACTCTTCCATTGTCATAATTATTTTATAAGCCAAGTGATGGATATAACAAATAAATGCTAGGCTCCCCCTCAAATCATGCATACTAGTAAAATATAAGTCATATGATTACACATGCATGTATTAAGAGGAATGTATCCATTGTTATGTATGATATAAAAGGCACTTGAATCAAAAAATTAATAACGACAAGTTATAAGAATTTTCTTCAACAAAAAAAAAATTAAACTTTTTCTTTTTGAAACACAAAATAGATCAAATGAAGTATGTTTGCCAAAACCATATAAGCACATTATCATAAATAAGAGCTTGGCAAAAAGTACTTTCTCTTAATCCATTAAGTATAAACATTCTTAAACTTAATTCTCATTTCAAAAAGAATTTAAGAAAGATAAAGACTTTTTCAATTTAAGAAAACATATCCCTTGAGTGTAATCAAAAGAATATTGAAACATCTCTCCTCTTTTTCTCATTAGTTTAAAAGCCTTGAAATAATATAGAAATTTTGAAGACTAAGACTCATCTTTTGGATTTTCAAATGTTCACATTTGTAAATCATTTCAAAATATTGATGTTTGGAACTTCCTTAAATTTGCTCTCAATATTTGATAGCACTTTTCAAAGCAAGTAGAGAGACTATTACATTTATATCATGTATCCAAACATTTTTCCAATTTTCAAGATTACAAAAAGGTGAAAGATACTTTCAACATCTTGAAATAGTTCTCAAGGGTATAAGGTTTTCAAAAGCTTCTTTCAAATGATATAAGAGATTTTTCTTCAAAATCAAGTCAAAAGCTCATCTTGAAAAAGATTTTCATAAGAATTGTACCACTTAGAAGCAAGATGATTATTGATTAAAGTTCCAACTTAATGAAATATGCTATTGGAATCAAAATACGTATATATTCAAGAAAGGTTTACTCTATATGCAATGACAAAATTCAAGATATAAGATCTAATTATACATTTTTGTCATGCTAACCATATTTCTCATGTAAGGAAGGAACAAGTATCATATCATCCATACTATAGAATTCCATAAGAGTTAGGGATAGTGATACTTATCGAGATCAAATTTGATGTGATGTTCCTTATTCATGGTGATCCTAGGCACTTGAGCTTTCTTCCTTTAAGTTTTCCATTTGTGAGCAAGTGAAGAAAGTCTCTTTTGGTGCTCTTCATTCATCTCTTTCTTTGTCCACATATGCTTGACACTTCAATATTTGGTTGCCATATTTGATTACCAATTGTAGAGTTAACTCTTAAAGCTTTTCAAATCAAAGGTTAGCAACAAATATCATTTAAGCACATCTCCAAGCATAAATTAGATTGATGTACAACATAAGCCATTTATCATATTATCAAATATATATTCAAACATAAATGAAGCACATATGCTCTTGAATCTTAAAATATATATTTAAACATAGTCAAAGCATGATTCAAGATTAGCAAGAAATATATGACCATCATCAAAACATATTGGGACATTTTGAAGCAAGTAATGATCATATAAGTCATGTTATTATAGATGAGAAATTTTAAGCATAATCACATGCCAATCCAAAAGATACAATTTCTTTTCAAAAACCAATACTTGAAAGATCATGGAATTAGCATTTTACACATATTTTTCTTGTTTCAAGAGTATGGCATATGTCAAGTAATTAATACAAAAAGATATTTAATTTCCTAATCTTCAAGTAAGCATATGATACATTTAAGCACAGAACAAAAGAAGTAAAATCAATTTTGTGCATGTATAACTCCAAGTAAAAACAAGGATATACTTTAAAGATCAAGCTAAAAAAAGATTATCATGCTATTGTAACAAATATATGTGCCTACTAGCATATATAATAACATTTAGGGCATATTGCTAGAATAACACAATCAATAGAATATATAAGCATAGAAACTAAGTCTCAAAGAATTCCCTAATTATCAGTTATAGAGCATTTAGAACACAAAGAGGGATAGAAGTCACCGTATTTGAATTCTTTCAATTTAGAATGTGACTCCTTGAGATTATCATAAATATCCTTATACTTTATCAAGCTTTCATCCCTTCTTATATGTTGGATACTTTCATGCTTTTCAAGTCTCAAGTTGAATAGACTTATTTCACTTGAATACATTCTTGAAGTAGTTGTAATCCTATAATTCAAAGCACTTTTGGTATCCACTTTTGGATCCGTAGGGGTTAGTCATTGATCATCAATTCATTATGCTAATCAATAATATCACACACAAACTGAGCATAATAAGTTAAATAATCAATTTAGCATTAAGCACAAAGTTAATAACATTTCCACAGTTTCCTTTTCATAAACCCGTAATAGAGTAGTTAAAACTGGGAATTCGTCAGTACTTCAAAAATTCTGAATTTTGGATATGTTATAGTACACATCTCAAGCTTTCTAACAAGATATAGATCATGTCAATCGGATTTCTGTAGCTCAAGATATGACCAGTTAAATTCACTGCATTAGAAATAGAGTATTTAACAAAAAAAGTCACAATCACGAATTTACTGGAACAATGTACACATCCAAAAATTCTAAATATTTTTAGTATTAAACTTGATTGAGCTATCTTTGTAATGCCACTGGTTTCATGCTCAAAGGATTTGTACAGCTCAAGTTATGCTCATTTTAAGTAAACTAGTCAAAAACAGAGTTTATGACAGAACAGCCACGTTCACGAGATTTCTGGGAGCATTACACTTAACTAAAAATTATGAAAATTTCCAGAATTAAAGTTTATCAAGATAGCTTTCAATGATCACTGGTTTCACTTAAAAATGATTTCTGTAACTCAAGATATGCGTAAAACAATTCAGCTATGTTAGAAATCAACATATAAGTGAAAACTATAGATATAATCATGTGCCATTCATAATTTTCAACATTCAAACCAAGCACATACGATCTTATCCATTACCTAAGGCCTAAAGGATATATACCTCATATTCATTGTATTCACATGTAAATAAGCATAAGAGGTAAAGATATTTGATACCTTGGCCTTTGTAATCAAGTGGAGACTTTTTCTTATCCATTGCTTCTCTTTTTGGATTTTGAACCTTCTGGGTTCCATCTTGTGCATGTGAGAAGCTTTGGCTAAAGTTCCATTATTTCTTTGATTGATAATTCCATCATTGGACCTAGGAAGCATTTTCCTTGATGATTCCTTTTTCTCCTGACCTTTTTGTCCATAATTTTGAATAATTTTTTTCACACTGGAAATGCTAGAAGGACTTTTTGGTACCCATTTCATATTGGGTCTTTGAGGGTTAGGAATAGCATTTATAGAACTTTTGACAACCCAAACCAACTTATTTCTCTTGCAAGAATTTCTTCTATGATAGCACAAATGAGAAATATGTCCTACTTTACCACAATAATTACATATAATGTGTTTGCAAGATAACTTGTTCTTTTCAAGCTCAACTTTCAAATTTTTGGCTTTCTTTCTATTATCAGTGTCCAAACTATTATTTCCATAATCATTTATAGGTTTTCCTTGTACAAAAGTATCACTATTATTTTCATTTTCAAACATGGAATATGAGCATGTAGGATTATCAATTATGGAGAGTTTGGATGATAGTTTCTTAACTTGATTATCAACATCATTGTAATTTTTAAGAATGGTTGAGGATTCACAATTCAAGGATATGTCCTCTTCTTGAAAATCATATATATTTTTCAAAGATTGAATTTGATTTTCAATGAAGCAAATACTTTGCATAGAAGCCAAATTTTTATTTTTCAAGTTCAACAAGCTATCATTCAACTCATCATACGCACATTGCAAATTATCATGTGAAGGACTATGATCAAGGTTTATATTATTTACCTCAACTTGAATGTCATCATTGTCACAAAGAGGTTTTGAGCTTCTTTGATCACTTTTGATCCCTTCTTGAGTGTATTCATCATCTTTTTCTTCTTGCAATGAATTTTGCTCTTCTTGCTCTCTATATGCATCTTTATGCACAGAATCATCATTGACAAGATAGATGGCAATAAGAGTATCCCATATATCTTTAGCATTCATGCAAAGTTTAATCTTAGCATATGCATCATCATATACACTTTTTCTAAGCATTTGCATAGCCTCAAGATTGAAGACAAAACATCTTTTATTGAAATCATTCATGCATTCTTCTATTTTCAACGAAAAACCTTCATCTATAACATGCCACATATAAAGATGAATTGATTGAATAAAAACTTCCATTCTTTTAACCCAATATTCAAAATCCTCACCATCAAAGAATGGTGGTTTATCACATTCAAAGCCTTGCATTTTTTTTGTTTGATTTAAAATTAAATTATATTGGAAGCCCCAACAAGGATCTTTAACTCTAGGTGGTTAAACCTCTAACTGAGCACTAAGCTCTGATACCACTTGTTAGGAATGTGGCTTCCATACTCAAGAGGGGGGGTGAATTGAGTATTACAAAATTTTCGCAAAAGCCCCCTTCTAGTTTCTAAATAATCATTTCAAGCAAACTTTGATATGTGGAAAGGTAATTCAGACAATCCATAATGTATAATATAACACAATTGTAGAACTTATACTGGCACATATAAGATATCAAAGAATCAATTAAAGTGCTAGAAATAAAGAGCTTAGAGTTTAGAGAATTGCTAACACAATATATCCTGGTTCGGTCACCACCACTTGTGACCTACGTCCAGACTGAAGCCGCTCGATCAACTCTTTCACTAACGGTCAAGCTTCACGGGTGCTTGACAAACCTTTACAATCTTCCAAGATTTCGGGTTCTTGGATACCTTTCAATCTCCAAGTTTACGGGTACTTGGTAACCTTACAATTCACTCCAAATTTACTTAGGTATTTGGCTACCTCTCAAACAATGGGTCTCACAACCCTTTCAACTCAATAATACAAGGAGGGAAATATTTGGAAATGAATATACACTCTCAAAGTGTGGATATACAACTTGAAGCACTATGGGTATATGGATTTTCAAGATATGAGCTCAAATATGTTTGATCATTGAAAGATATGAAAGAATATGCAAATAATAGTGTAGAAGCTCTCAAATCATCCTTATGATGTGTAGGAATGGTGATCAATACGTTTTAGGGTCATAAGGAATGTATTTATAGTGTTTCCATTGAAAACTAGCCGTTTATAGCCGTTTATGACCGTTTTATGCATTCTGCCCAGTAAGTATTCGAATACTTTTCGTGTGGTATTCGAATACTTCATTTATAGCCGTTTATGACCGTTATAAGCCTTTTTCCCAGCAAGTATTCGAATACTTTTCGTATGGTATTCGAATACTTCATCAGGTATTCGAATACTGCATCCGGTATTCGAATACTTTATTGACAGCAAGAACACTGTTTCGTATTTTGGGCATAACTTGAGTTATACTTGTCGGATTGATGTGATCTTGGTCTCGTTGGAAAGATAAAAGAAAGATCTACAACTTTTATGAAGACCACAAGATCCAAATCCATCATCTTAGATACGAAAAATTGTATGGAAGGCAGCAGCAAAATTAAGCAACAAATTTTAGGTTCAAATGTGTTCTAGCTTGCTTCCAACCACTTTTTGTGAAAGATCTTGACTTGATAAATATGTTTTGAAGTTGTAAAATATGTCAAAGATCTTTTCCTTGGATTTTTCAAATTTATTTCAAGTATATAAAGATTATGATTATGCAATTTGAAAAAGCACGTTTGCCTTGAGAAAAACTTTGAGCTCATGCAATGCAATCTACCATATACCCTCACATATATTCTAAGTCCTAAAGATATATTCCAAATATGATTTTAGACTTAGCTTTATGTCTTGTGTCTTGGATCTTTTCTTGAACTTGATGCTTTGACTTGTTGGATATGACAATGCTTGACACTTTGTTGGTTTTGATCATTTTTCATCATGGTTAGTTATCTTTGATCTTGGTGTTGCTCTTCTAATTATTCCTTGTTGCTCTTGATCCAATGATCTTGCCACTTTGATATAACATTACTCTTCTTGTGTGGCTACATCATACATCTTCAATATCCACATACGGTTAATGCTTTTTGCTCTTGACCAAAGCTCTTCTCTTTTTGTTGTTGCCATTTTGTTATCATCAAAACATACCTTGAGGCCTGTAAGATTCAGAGGGGAAAATCTTTTTGCTCAACCATTTGATTGTCCTCAATATTAGTTAGTCCCACCATGATGTTGGTACTTTTGTCAACACACATAATTGCTTCTCATGAAGAATACATGTAGTTTATAAGAAAAAAGTCAATAGAATAGATACGACATTGTCAAGCCTCATGTTTAAACCATGTTTCTTACTCGCGCCAAATAATGGTTGGCGCAAAATAAATGCTTGAATTATTTAATGTTTGAATATGATGAAATACGGGAGCAAACACATCAAAGCCGAGTATTTTAAATAATTGAATATAAAACAAATAATATAAATAAGAAAAAGGTAATTAAAAGAAAAAAGAAACAAATACGTAACTTTATCGTAAATCTTTTTTAATAATTAAAATTTAAAAATGTGATGACCAATACTTTTAATGAAAAAATATATGAGTAATAAACGGATCCTTCTCCTTAGTGTAATTTGTAAAAGTTTGTAAACGGAGATAAAGCCTTATTTTATACACAAAAAGTATGTTAATAAATATTGGAAATAAAATTAGTTATTTTAGAATATTTTAATTAAATGAAATTTCAATTATTATACACAAAAAGTATATTAATAAATATTGGAAATAAAATTAATTATTTTAGAATATTTTAATTAAATGAAATTTCAATTATTATTATACGTTAAAGAAATTATAATTTAAAATCTACATTGAAAAAATGAAGTATGGTAAAAGTGAAAAAAAAAAAATAACTATTACATGTAAAAGTATATGGAAGCACGATTCAAACCCTTCTTCCCTCAAAAACAGATTTTGATTGTTGTAAACCAATTTGACTATTAAAACATTAAATAAAATATTACATTCTTGTTATTTTATTTGTACCTTTAGTTATCCCTCTCAAATTTTTATTGAAATCCCCTTACCCACGTTTTGGTTTCCCTCTCTTTAGGGTTTTCAGTTTCCCTCTATTTCTCAAAATCGACTATTGTTCCCTCCTTGGATCGTCTGTCTCTCAAATTTCTGAACAAGGTTTTCTGGCGAGAATCTGCTCAAGGTTTTCTGGCGAGAATCACCCGTGGGTCCTTTGCCGATTTCTCATCTCCGCATTACCCGAATCACGACGCGAGAAGCTCAAGGACCGAAGCTCAAGAGGGAGGGAGAAATTGAAGGACGACGGAGGGTGTTCGACGGCGGAGGTACACCCTTTTCTCTCTCTTTTAACTATGCCCTTATTTTCATCTGTTCCAATTTGGTATAGTGATCTCATTTTTGTACAGTACTAACTCCTTCGTCGGATTCAATCGGAGACCACCAACGGAAGGTGAACTCATCTCCTCTTTTTATCTTTAATTTCATGATTCTAAATCCCTTTTAGTTATTTATTTATTTATTCATTTATTTTTGTTTTGTTTATCTTCAAGTGTGGAATTTCTCTGCTTGAATAAATTGACTGTTTGAGTGTAATTTGTCATGGTTTATGTGCTTGAAAATTAGAAATTACTAGTGGTGCAAAAGCATTGATGTCGAAAATCATTCCATGTTTTGTACTTTGATTCTGCATTGGAAAGAATTTTGCTTTGGAATGCCATGGTTGCAATTTTCACTGGTAAAATGACCCCGACTTGGATAAAGTCTTGAGAGGTCTGTGTATATCTGGAAGGTTGACTGAGGATAACCTTTCTCTCTTCTGTTACCTCCTCTCAACAAAGGATGATAACTCTCTCCCCCTTCCATTTCTATCTGCATTTAGAAAGATATTTTTGTAAAAAATAATAATTTTTTTTTAATGTTTCTGAGTTGCACAAGTTGTTACAAACTATGACTTTTTGTAGGCAAAAAACAGATCAGAAGCAGCAGAATCAGAAAGTACCTGCACTGGATTGGCCAATTAAAGTCCTTGGGGACCAGTTGTGTTTGTGTCCTTATTAGATTGGAAAGTGGTAGAGGTAATTATATAGCCCACAGAAGTGAAGACATACGAAGACTACTAGACTAGCATATCATCCTGCACTAAATCCAAACATGGAACTGGTCACTTCACGAGGATTTAATTTGATGATCATGGAAAATGTGGTTGATTACTAATTAACCACATGGCTCAATTTCATGTTGTGTACAGTACTTTTTCAAATAAACCAAACCAACAGGACATGTTGGTTTATTCTATATAGATGTTTTGAGTTCTAGGGTTTGGTTAGAAAAGCATGCTCCTTTTCCTGCCCCTTGTCCTTTTTTTTCTTTCATTTTTTATTTTTGTGACTTGAATGGCTTATTGAATCTCTTGATGGGTTTTCTCTGAATTGCCTTCTTTTTTTCCTTGGTCAGAATCTGAATTGGTATTTAGTTGCAGCCAACTTTGATATGTTGGGATTTAGGGTAGTTAATGATTGGAAAGAGCAAGAGGTGAGAGTGGATGGTTGGGGAAATCTTTAGGTATGTAACTATTAAGTTCTCCCTGTAAGAGATTTAATTATTGAGTATCTATAAATGGGGCGTTAGAATATGCAGCTTCATATAGAACTGAAGGGTGATGGGTTGAGGCTTTTGCTTTGTTCTTATTGTACGATGGTTTGAATATTTGTTGGGAGGGGGAAATTTCAGAATTTGGATCCAGTTGGATCTGAAGATACCTGAAGTGAAGAATAGGTTGATCTTGAGAGTTGAGACTACTGTGTAGGTATTGACTAAATTGAATCCTTGGCTTTTACTAGCTAATCATCCATGTAGCCATCTAAAGTTAATTGATTTGCTAGAGAAATTTTGATTTCGTGATTTTTTTTTATACCGATTGTCAATCTTATGGTATGTGATATTTGTAATCGCATGGACACCTATATTGAGTGTATATTCCTTCTAGTGGGGATCATCTATATGTTTTTTCCCATCATATTCATCATGTAGATTTAGATCCTTTTGGGGATCATCTATATGTTTTCTATTGATATCCTTTCTTACTCAGGGAATGTTGTTATATACACATCTAATCAATCCTCGTCATTCCTTTCTCTTTTTGTCTTTTATCATGTAAAATATACATATTAAGGTACTGAATCGATATAGTGGAAAGTCATCTCTTCTATACTATAAAGTATCCTTTCTCATACTATATTTTGGGAAAGCTTTTTCTATTATATATGTATTGTTTTACGGTTACTAAAATTATCTATTATAATTATTACTACACGGATATCTTTTATTTTATAATATTCAAATACCTACACTATTATTATTCCTACTATTTAGGTATTTATCTCTATATTTTACGTTGAATTGAGTTTTGTCTTTATAAATTATTTCTTAACACATTAACTTTTATTTATGTGAATTTGGCGCAGTTGGATCTTGTTTGGGATATTCTCTTCTGCATCCTTAGCACGTGCCATTTGTTTTCAACCGTCGTTGTTTGTATATTGAGGTAAAAATCTACAAATCATATGTTATTGTGTGTTTGCGTTACAATGCATGCCAAAGTATACATGTTAAACCGTGTCCCGTAATATGTCTCGCTTATCTTGTGTACTTTCACTTTCCCAAGCTGACATTATAAAACAAATGCAGGAACAACTCTGACTTTTAATGCAGGACAAGGAAGCCAACTGCAACAAGTCGAAGGGACCGGCACCGGATGATGACCTTGATGATGATGATGACTTTAATAAGACTTTAGAGGCATACTAGTTATTGTTTGTATGTTTTACTTCTTTAGGACTTCAGAGATATATCAGATATTTTTTGTATGTTTTATTTTGTTTAGAACATTAGTGTCATTTTAGTTGTAGATTTGATGGTTATTGTTGTTCACTTTTGTTGATATACTATTTAATTTTAATTTAATTATTTATCCAGTATTTTTTTGAATTTCTGTTGCTCAATTTATGTATTTATGTTCACTTGGAATCTTTGTTGTTTACACGAAAATTAACAAAAAATTAATACTTTTTTTATTTATTTTTATTTTAATTCCAAAATCTGTGGCGGAAATTTTCAAAATTCCCTTGCAGAATTTGTAGCCTTTTGTGAGGGAAAATTAAAACGTTCCCTTGCAAAATTCGTAGCCTTTTGCGAGGGAAAATCAAAACGTTCCCTTGCAAAATTCGTAGCCTTTTGCGAAGGAAAATCAAAATAATCCCTTGCAAATTCTGTTATGGAAATTTGCGAGGGAAATTATGCTCGAAATTTCCGTCGCAATCTGCGACGGAAAAACACTGTATATAGGTCTGTTGTTTGCGAAGGAAATTTACTTTCTTGCAAGGGAATTTTTCCGTAGCAATTTGCGAGGGAATTGTCATATGACAAATTTCCCTTGCAAATTCATTTGCGACGAGGGTTGTAGCGAGGGACCGTTTTCCCTCGCAAATTCCGTCGCAGACGGCTTTTGCAAGGGAATTTTGCTGTTTTGCGAGGGAATTTTTCCCTTGTTATTCGTGAATTTTCCAGTAGTGATAAAAGGATGGGATAAAGTAAAAAAGAATAAAAATATGATAAACTCATATTTTATCATGGGTTTGATGCACACTAAATATAATTATATTGTCATATCTTGTGTTTAAAAGGAATTAAATAGTGTCAAGATAAAATCTAAAGAAATAAAGTATCATTTATAATATAATTTTTTAAAACTATTTTCATTTGACATATTTATAGATTAATATCTATTTTAATTTTTAATATATATAAGTCATAATTTTAAATAAAATATATAAAATACTTGTAAAACTTCTAATATATATGTAATAATATTTGGATAAAATTATAGATTTGTTGTTTTGATGAAAGTTAAATTATTTTTTTAAGCATGTATGTCATGGTGGCGATGACTGTTAGTGGCCAATGGCAATGATTGATAGTGATGCTAGTAATAGTGGTGATGGTGACAATATTGATAGTGTTGGCTGATAGCCGATTGCAATTTTGGTGATTGCAACAGTTATATATAGGACAAACTCTTCTATTCTGAAGGAAGTTTAAGGATGCAAATGACTAAATTTTGAAAAAGAAATTTATATTATATCATGTTGAATCTGGACAATATAAAATGAATTATCATTACAAACTTATCATATCCTAACCCATCAAACAATGAATAACAACATGATATAATAAATAATCATATCCTATTTTTGCTATCATGTCTTTAAAGTCTAATTAATTTTTATTTTATTATAACAAAAAAAGATAACTTAAAAAAAATTGAAGATGTTGGGGCAAAGGCCCAGCCCCCTCCATTTGTCCTTATTTTGGGTCCAGGATAAATTGAATTTGGGAAGAATTGTATTACGTTTTTTTTTTTTTGGCTTGTATTTTTTTTAGAAGTTGGGAGTCTTGATTCAAAAAGACATCATATATATATATATATGCACTTTGATTTTCTCATATTCCATGAGAATTCAATTCTCATGTTGCGACTCAACTAGTGGTGGTCTCCACATTTATTAAAAAGAGAAAAAGAAAAGAAAAATCTTGCACGCAAATCGAAGGGACACAATATGAGAATTGAATTCTCATACAACATGAGAAAATGTCCATATATATATGAGAAATGTTATATTTACAACCCTTACAACCATATCTTAATCGTTGATTTCCGTCAATCAACGGTTATCATTTATTGCGAATTAATAATTAATTAATAAATTTGATTTGCGAAAATAATAACCATTGATTGACGGAAATCAACCGTTGAAATATATTTGTAAGAGATTGTAAACATAACCTTTATATATATATATATATATTTATATATATAAATATATATATATATATATATATATATAGGATTTAGCGGATGTAAAGTGACTGCACCTAAGGATTGGTGCAGTCATATAAAACTACGTCGTTTTATAATGTGAAAGCATTAAAAATGGGGAATAATAACCATACAAAGATGGAAATAAATGTAAAACATTAAGTATGAGAAATTATAACCATACAAAGTTGGAAATAAATATAATATTTTTATTTTCTACAATTAATTTTAAATGTGAACTTCCTTTATCCCACCCAAAACGACGTAGTTTTTAGGTGACTGCACCAACGCTTATATACAGTCACATTACAAATCATTTTGCCATATATATATATATATATATATATATATATATATATATATATATAGGATAGGATAGGTTATTCTACCTACCATTTTTCTTCCTACCTTTGCCTACCACTCTAAAACACCATTCGATCAGAATCTTAACTAACATTTATCTTTCTCTCTCTTCTTGAGATTCTGTGATCTAACGGTGTTGGAGGATGGTAGGCAAAGGTAGGCATAAAAAGTGATAGGTAGAATAACTTATCCCTATATATATGTATATATATATATGAGATAGGATCAACTTACACCGGTGTAAGAATAATAAATCTTACACCAAATCATAACTGTTGATTTCCGTGCATCTAACGGTTGAGATTTATTGGGAATTACAAATTAATTAATGAATGAAATCTAATAAATCTTAACCGTTAGATGTAAAAAATCAATGGTTAAGATTTGGTGTAAGACTTATTAGTCTTACACCGATGTAAGATGATCCTGCCCCTATACATACATATATATATATATATATATATATATATATATATAAGGATAATATATACAAACTTTTTGTTTACAAACTATACTATGTTCTCCAGTAAGTACACTAGGTTACTACATTATGTACTTTCGGGAGTACAAAATGTAATTTGCAAAAACTTATAAAAAAAAATTGCAAACGGGTCATTCTCCATGTATATATATATATATATGTGTGCGCCCGCTTAGAATGAAAAGCACTCTTATTTTAAAAAAATAAAAATAAAAGAATAGGGAAAAAAATTCTATGGCAAAGATTTAATTTCACTAGAAAATAAGGGACGATAAGGATGATCAAATTTGGGACTTTGTGGCCATAGAAGCTTTGATAGCACCAAAAAATAATCTCACGTAAAAGTTTAAAATGTTAAGTGAATATCCATTAATAATTTTTATATTATATTTCTCGGGATAGTTTATTCTACCTATCACTTTTTATGCCTACCTTTGTCTACCACCTCTAACACCGATAGATCATAATCTAAAAAAGAGATAGAAAAAATAAATGTTAGTTAAAATTCTGATCTAACGGTGTTGGAAAATGATAGGCAAAGGTAGACAGAAAAAGTGATAGGTAGAATGACCTATCCCATATTTCTCTAACATCATCCAAACAAATTCTTCAAGAATGCCTAGACGAAAATAAAATCATGAGTATTTTTTTTTTTTTTTTGATATTATCTATTGGTTAATCAATTACTCGATTGAGTAGAATCATATAGGCAATAAAACTCTTCCCCAAGTTTTAACATAGCTAGATTGTCTAGGATCCGAACTTAAAACCATTAAACTGAAACAATCCTTAAGAGTTTATCCACATGTTTGGTGATAAATCATGAGTATTCTAACTTAAATTATGAGAACCTTTTCCTGTGAACTCATATAAAAGTATTAATGGAGAAAACTTATATATCATGCTGCAGTAATACGTATATATTCCAGCCATTAGATTGATACTCAGATTTGATCACTGTTATTAGTTTTTCTTTTATAAATTTTTCATACAATTAAATAAGTCAGAATCGATCCACTTCACCACTCAAACTTGGCTGATTTTCAGGTTTGAATTTTGAAAATAATTTTTTTACAAATATATAAGAAAATACTGTATATAAAAATTAAGGAAAAGGTATATTGACAAAAAAAAATTATTTATAAATTACATTACGTATTATATGGATAGTACATTATATATTAGCATGTACTATTCATAATATATATTATAGTTTGTAAGAGTTCGTAAACTTTTTGTTTGTCATTATAATCATTTTCTAAAAATTATTCTCATCTCACATTTTATTAAATGGGAATTGTTTATCTTATTCAACATGAGATAAATTTATTTTTCTATATTCACACATATAGGAGAGAGAAGAGAGAAAATATATAAATTAATCTCATCACTCAATATGTAAGTGTAGAGAAAATGAGTTTATATCATGTTAAATGAGAAATTTTCCTTTTTAAATTAATGATAAATGAGGTTATTAATCAGCGCATGATAAATTATTTCACGAATGCCTAGATGGTTTAGGGTGTATACAGATTTAGTTGACTTATAGGTGTTACGTAATTCAAGAAATTTTAATAGTTGTTATGAATTTTTAAATATGTTAATTTTATTAGTTACTTAAGATACTTGTGACTAGATTATATCATATGATATATCATCACATGAAATGACTGAAAAGGTGACAATAACAAATAACTTCATGAAAATTTGGAGTCAGTTTCCTAAAAATTGAAATAACAAAAGCCATCCAAACCCTTTTTGTTTTTTACCACAATCTTCCAAACCTTTGTTTGGTACTACAAGCGAATGTAATCATCATCTTTCTCATAATATCCAACCAGAAAGTAGTTTTGTGGTACTTTATTGCACACAAAAAGATTATGACTACTTTCCCTTTAAATTTTGAGATGATCCTAGCTAATTGGGTTTGGCCGCAAAGCATTTGGTTTAACCATGAATGAAAATGGGGTTGTTTAAAATATTAGACTGTAGCCAAACATGATTAATCAAAACAAAACACGTTGGTGGTAAGAGCAAATTTGTAAGCAAACCTTTTGGACATAATGGAAAGCAAAATCATATTGTATCCCACTTCAGTTTCGTGCCAAGATTCCTTATTACATTATTTGAAATGTGACACAAAGATTCACGGCCAATCTTTCTTCATTGGGTCAATCCTATCTTGGCCCACACATCATTTTTGTCTCCTTGGTTTCCGATTTTAGCTTCTACAAAATGATTTTCTGAACGCTACTGTTGAATGAATTGTGTCATTTGCTACTGAAAAAAGCTATGCGGATTACGGGAATACGAAAAAATTATTTTATTGAATCATTAGTGTGTGTCACTTGAAATGACACAAATTGTATCATTTTATATGTTGGGTATGGCTCATATTTTGCATGTTGATGATGGTTCTAGTTGTCACGGTCAGTAGAAAAGCAACTGGGGTCATCATAAATAGCTATTGTTAGAGTTTTCTAATCCTATTTATATTTTCTTTGTAAACCGAGTGACTTGTAACGAGTGGCGGTGAGATGAATATAATACAGACAAGCTGGACGTAGCTAAATTGAGTGAACCAGGTAAATCTCTATGTCTATTCTCTCTCTTTCTCTTTTCGTTTTCGATTTGCGTGATTGTCTATTTCCAACATTGTAGAGACAAAGAGGTGAGACTTACACCTTTATTTTTTCAATGGGACCCACATTTCTTTTAAGTCTATGAAATAACACAACTTGTCATTTAAAATGATGGGAAATAGTTTTCTCATCATTTTACATGAGAAAATTTTCTCATGTTACTCTCACAATTAAAAGGTGGGACCCATTTTGACTTTTTTGTTTTCTCACTTTTTTGTGGACCCCGCTCATGTTTGTGTGTGTAACATGAGAAAGTATTCTCATGTAAAATGAGAAAATCAATCCCCTAAAATGATACATATTTTTCCACATATGATACACAACTTGTCAATAAGTGATGAATTTGGGTACAAGTCTTCTGGCTACTTAGCGTCACTCTTTAACTTATTGTGTCATAGTGTATGTGTAAATTGTGTATCATTTTGTTAGAGTCCATTTTTTGTAATCTACAAAGCCTAAGTAAAGACTCTGGGAATTGATGGCCAAAGACTTTGTCTTGAACAGCAAAAAAAAGGGAGGGGGGGTGGTTTGGAATCGATGTAGTAAATTAACCATATGCATGTATAGTTCTGGTATGATATATTCTGTATGCACTTTGTACAAATTTAAGACCAACATATCCATTTTGGAAAACAATACACAAACTACACGTATCATGTTATCATGCTTTAGTTAGTGTGAACTTGGCTTTCCTTGCCCCATATCACAAAATTTTCTGACTCCATCATTGTTTAGAAGCTAGTCCTTGCTAAACCAAGAAGTCTTTGCTACCTAATTCTTATTATCTATCTTTATATCATATTCTCCATTTAATATTTGTATTAACTATAGTGGAGTACTCTCTTTCAGCAAACAATAGAGGGTGGTAAAAGTGTATTTTTTTTTTTCTAGAGATATTCCAATCGGTTCATCGTTTCGCGACTAGTCCGATTCGGAACGGATCCTGGGATTAAGGCTTTAAACCCCTCCTAAATGATACTGTAGAAGATCGAACACATGCTCTCACCCCCACCAGCAAACCAAAGTGTATGCTTTTTTCATTGACAGAATTTCCAATCCTTGTTGATGGCCCCCTTTTATCACTAGCCTTTTCAAAATGGTAGCACCTGATTGTTGTCAAGGTCATAGACTCATGATTGCCCATAATCATTCAGTTTAGACTTTAAACCAATGATTAATTTCCAGAGTCATTCGTTTATATCTTAATGAAACTACTCAAAGGCACCAAACAAATTAGTTTTGCTTTTATCTTTTTGCAATATATATATCTATGGTGGCACTTCTCAGTTCTCCCATTAATTGACAAAATTAATATCCTTTCTAGATTCAGCTAGAGTTTCCCTTCTTCAGCTCTGAGATTCTGACCAAACTTTCTCCACATTAAATAAACCAAAAATTTAGGTAGCAAAACACAACATCTCTTCTTCACATCCTAGGCATAATGTTTAACTCCAAACCTTATGCTGACATTCCCATTTTAGACATTTCTAAGCCATTGCAGCCATCTTCTCTATCTTGTCTCTCTAAAGCATGCAAAGATTGGGGATTTTTCCACATAATCAATCATGGAATCTCCAAAGATCTTTGCAGAAAGCTCCAATCACAATCCAACCACCTTTTTAGCCTCCCTTCTGATACTAAACTTAGACTTGGTCCTTTTTCATCTTTAAAGTCTTACACCCCTCATTTCATTGCCTCTCCCTTCTTTGAGAGCCTCAGAGTTAATGGACCTAACTATTATGTTTCTGCTAAGAGTTCTGAAGAAACCCTCTTTGACAAACAGGACTTCAAATTCAGGTAAAGGATAAGAACATTGTCATCCATTAAGCTTTCAGTTTTACCTCTTTGATGCCTCTTAATTTATGTGTCTTAAGTTTATTTCTATTTTTATGTTTTGAATAGTGAGATACTACAAGAATATGGCAGTAAGATGGAAAATTTGTCAAAGAGGATTCTAAAGCTTGTGTTGATGAGCTTAGGGGATGGCATTGAGAAGAAGTTTTATGATTCTGAATTTGACAAGTGCCATGGTTACTTAAGGATAAACAATTACTCAGCTCCAGATTGTATGGAAGATGAAGGGCTTGGTATGCATACTGATATGAGTTGTATTACTCTATTGTATCAAGATGAGATAGGAGGGCTTCAAGTGAGATCAAATGAGGGAGAGTGGATAGATATATGTCCCTCTGAAGGGACACTAGTGGTGAACATTGGGGATATGCTGCAAGCTTGGAGCAATGACAAATTAAGATCCTCAGAACATAAAGTTGTTTTGAAGCATCCAGTTAACAGGTTTTCTTTAGCATTCTTTTGGTGCTTTGAGGATGACAAGGTGATATTAGCACCAGATGAAGTTATTGGAGAAGGAAACAAGAGGAAGTACAAACCATTTGTGTGCTTGGACTACTTGAAATTTAGAGAGAACAATGAAAGAGGAAGATTTGAAAAGGTGGGTTTCACAGTCAGAGATTTTGCTGGGATTAAGGCTCAGTTGTGAATGGTTAAAAAAGTTAATATCTTTTCATTCATTATCAGTGTGGATCACACTGATAATAATATATGTTTTCCATATGATTTGCATTTATGTGTGATGCTCTCTAAGTTGTTAAACTGGCATAAATAGACAGAAAGACTTTGTTGGTCTACAAATGTACATATTTAGTTGAAGAATTTGTATTTTCCATTGTTCTCATTGTGAAATAAAAATCACTCCCCGTTAAATTCGACTAACAAGTGTGGGATGGAGGTAATTCTTGTACACAGTCTTACTCTTGTATAATTTCAAAGAGATTGTCCTGGATTCGAGCCTATGACTTTTCAGTCATGAAAGAATAGTTTTATCACTGCTCTTGTTCGCCCCTTTTATTGTTCTCGTTGTGAAATAAAAGAGAGAGAAAAAAAAAGCAGTGTAAGGTTTTGGATGAGTTAGGAAAAACTTGATCAGGTCTTAGTTGTATGGTATGAAAATTTACCGTGTTCTATACTATGTCTATTGTTGGTTTGATGTAACAGCATTTATTGAAGATACAACAAGTGTAATTTTAATAGCATATATAGAGCTGCAACAGGCATTATATGGTTGGTAAGATAGGTAACTACCCTCCATGTTATGGAAAACTGCTACCGATTAGCAATAACGAACCCTATTTAATGCAAGGATTATTTTATTTTAGAATTTTTTCCACTTTCCAACCACAAATCTGTGTGCTTTTTTTAATTCATTTTTGGGCTAGTCCGAAGCTGTGTGCTTGTTATTTCTTTTAGGATTTGTTTTTCTCATGTTGCATGAGAAAACAAATCCTTCCTACACTTATCATAAAAAGGTGTGTCACTCATTTTTTTTATTGTTTTTTTTTTTAAATAGGTGGGTCTCACACTTAATGTATCTATGACATGAGATTTGAGATCTCCTACAACATAAGATTTATTTTTCTCTTTCTTTTATGTACCAAATAAAGAATAAACCCTCCTTTTCATATAGAGAGAAATTGATAATGAATACGTAAAGAATTAATTCAACCTAAAATTTTACGTGTGAGGTTACATTAATGATTTTTATATCTATGTAACATATCCTCCTCTCGTACAAAAATCATTTGGGTTTGAAGTGTGGATATTGCACAGACTTATTTTTTTATCTATCTTGTGTTGAACAGGCTCATTTTTTTATTTATTTTATGCTTACTTAATTCCATCACAAAGTTGAAGTGGTGAGGATCAAACTCGTGATCACTTAGTCACTCTAGCTCTAATATCATCTAAAAAATCATTTCAACCCAAAACCTTAAATCATTAAATAAAACTATATTAAGAATTTTATATTTCTCGCTAAAGAAACATATATATATATATATATATATATATATATATATATATATATATATATAAAAGTTGTTCTAGACCCACATAATGGCCCATCAATTTTCTAAATGGGTCTTGTCCAATATCATGTAAGTCTATTCATAAATAAAAAGTCTCATAAATATAGGTTTAAGTCTCATAGATATGCTTTCTTAAAACCCTAATATTTATATTTATCACTATATACACACGTCCCTTCGGTACACAATCACATGAATTGTCACCACTCACGGTTATCTCTTCCATATATATTGTTATTCACAAATCCTATAACAACCTCTCGATCCATCAGATCTAACATAAACTATTATATTTTCAAATGTGTAATTGCATTTGAGTTTAATAGGAATCGCAGTGAAACTATATTGCACAAGGTTTTTTTTTTTAGATTATGAGGTTATACAAACAATCATGAGTAAAACCTCTTCCAAAGGAGGATTAGTTGTTTATTTATGTTATGGGTTAAGAAACACACTAACGCCGAAATACATATATCTATAATGGACCTTCCAACGAATTAGAATGGATAAGAAGAATCTTTTATTTTGGACAAATGATATATTCTGAAATTCAATGATTGATAAAATTGGTCTCAAACTATCATGTAAAGCAATTGAAATAAAAAATGCTAAATTATGAAACTGTCATTAAAAATAATAAATAACCCTACAAAGTCATCGGAACAATCCCCAAATACGACAAAAAAAAATACCATCATTATGTTGAGCAAATGACTATTGTTCATAAACTTTGTTTACATGCAACTAGTCGAGTTTGCCCATTTCGAAATTGGGCCCATTGAGTGCATCACACACACACAATCACTTTTTTTTATCTTTCCATTCTCTTTTACCTTTTTTTATTTCTATTTGATTTTCTCATATTGCATAAGAATTCAATTCTCATGTTGTGACTCAACTAGTGGTGAATCTCACACTTATTAAAAAAAAAAAAAACTTTGCACGCAAATCGAAAAGTCACAACATGATAATTGAATTTTCATGCAACATAAGAATTGAATTCTCATGCAACATAAGAAAATGTTTTCCTTCTTTTTTTCTTTGGAAAGAGAAAAAGAGTTTAATATTTTTGTTTTTATTGCGGAACTCACCTAAAAATGAGTGGGTCTCATGGTGAAGAGAAGATAGAGAAAAAATTAGTGAAATTTACTCATTTTTATGTGATGTGATAGAAAATATTGTCCGTAACAAAAGTAGAAATATTTTTTCAAAAATCAAAATAGTTATTACAAATTAAAAAGTTATATTTCCTAAAAATAACGGGGAGACACAAATTCAAAAACGGCTTAATCGGTCCATTAAACTTTCGGACACGAATTGGTATATATCTTAAAAAATAAAATATCAATTTGGTCTTTCAAACAATAATTTAGTCCTTCGAATCTTCGATAATAATAAAAGGTGATTTTAATTTTGCTGAGATGGATTAATTAACTCTATATTATTATTTTCTAATTTTGATTGCACTTTCTACTATTAACGAAATTTGGATGATCAAACTAACATTACTTATCCATTTGGAGGACTAAAATGTTAACTTCGGAATAAGTATACATACATACAAATTAGAATTATTTTTAAAATATCTAATTTTTGTTTAAAAAAAATATCTAATTTTTTTAATTGCTTGCACAAAAATATGCAGAGTACAAATAAATCTTTTTGAAATGCTTTGTGATTTCAACTTACTATACATTCAAAAAATATGTAGAGTACATGCGTTGTTATTTCCTTTAAAATATCTTTTCCCATAGAGTACATCAATGACCATAATTTTAAAGAGCTTTTTTGAAATGAAGACTGCTGGGTTAAAATTCAAAACCTAAGTTAGCTTGAATATAGTTAAATTTTCTTTCAGTAGTAAATTAAAATTAGGGATGAAAATTCATAAATATAATGCTAATTAAGAACTAGTATTTGTTGCACAAAGAACGTCATGCGATGGGCACGTATAAACCATTAAAAAGATTTTCACCCAACACGTTAAGGTTTTGTGTTGAAGTGACTATTTACATGGTATTAGAGCTTCAGTGACCAAAGGTCATGAGTTCGATCCCCACCGCTTCCCACTTTCTAGTAGAATTAAAATAAACACAAAGTAATCCTCATTGCCCCTCACTTTCTCTTTATGTGAGGGAATGTGTAATTCTGAATTTGGATGGAAGTGATTCTTTACTGTTGTCGAGGAAAAAGAAGTCGTTCAATTTGTGGTTTAATTCTGAATCCGGAGAGAAAATCTTGGTGGAAAATATAGTTTTTATGTAGTAAAATGAGTTCTAAAGATTTAAAAAAAAATTAAGAAAAATAATTAGTATCATTACTTTTTATTTGGGAAAAGTTCATCAATGCCATGTGATTTACTCTAGAATCACCTATGTCCATGTGGCTTTTTTTATCACATATGTTCCCGTTAGGGGTGTAATTAGGTCAGGTCAGGGCAGGCCAGGCTTTGGCCTTCATGGCCTAAGCTTACACAAAAAAGTCCAGCCTATCTGGCTTACGAGCATATCAAAGGCTTAGTTTAAAGGCCAAGCCTGCTCTGGTATTTAAAAATAAAAAACCTACATGGTCCATGAGGCCTTTTAGGCCTATCATATTGCAAATTAAATAAATAAATAAAATAAAATATCTCATTCATTAAACAATATTTCCAGCATGTGTCCAAATTATAAAAATTCTACAATAGATTTTTTAACAAAAATACAGATTATAAAATTGTTATATTGTTGTGTTGATCCAGGGACAGCGACAGGGACATCAAACACCAAGTGCTTGTGAAGCTCCAATTAACTGTTCTACCACATTTCATTATTATGTTTTGGTTACATTTCAAGTTCAATTAGCTAGTTAGATACGACTTAAGCATACATTGATATATGTATATATATGTTGACAACGTGTTACGAGACTATATATATATATATATATATATATGTTCTCCAACGTGACTATATTAGATTAACTAATTAACATTGACAATATATTTCATGTCATTTTTTATTTTTTAGAATATAAATAGCATTATATGATAAAAAAAATGTATTTTAAAACTTAAACAGGCCAGCCTATAGGCCAAAAGGCCAGGTTTTTTATATTTAGCCTATGGCCTTGTTTTTAAACAGACTTATCTACAAGCCTTCACCTGTTCTAATTATCTCAAAGGCTGAGCTGGGACAAGCTTTTCATAGGCAAGGTCGTAGGCCCATGTAGGCCGCCCTAGCCCATTTACACCCCTAGCCCCCGTGATTTACAAATGGGTATGTTTTTGTATTACATATACCCGTGTGGTTTTTTATTTTTTACACACCACATGAGCATGAGTATATGTGATAAAAAAAATCACAAGGACATAGTTGATTCTAAAGCAAACCACAAGAACATTGGTGAATTTTTCCCTTTTTATTTTTCCATTATTAACATTATCTTATGTACTTTATTCGCATGCTCTGCGTCATTCATCTACTAACTAGAGTGTCTAAGCCCTTCCAAAGATATTATTCATTGATTCATCAATTATTCGATTAGACCAATTTATGTTAGATAGGATCACATGTGCAATAAAACTCTCTTTATTAAGTTCTAACGCAACTAATTCTAAAAATTCAAACTTGAAATCACTAATTAAGCTAAAATAATTCATTATTAATTGATCCACATGCAACAATCCTTCAAAGATCTTCAACTACCATAAAAGAAGACTCAACGTATCACCCAAGGTATCTATGACTAGACAAATCTATTGAAAATAGTTTTAAAAATTAAACCAACAAATACTTTAAAAATAAGAAAATGCATACTATTTGAGGTTGTTTTGAACTCTAATCTTAAACGCGGCAATAACAACCAAATATTCTTGGTGTTGTTATCAAGCCTCAATGAGTCATCAAGTTATAGTTTGACAGACAAAATTGGGAGAAATGGGGTGCACGTCTTAGCACCTTCAAAATAATTTTTCCTTTTCTGTATAAACAATAGCCTATGAGAAGTAGCATGAGTACCCAAAATATAATAATAATCCATCACTCGAAAAAAAAAAAAAAAAAAACCTATAATAAAGATGAATTGTTTACAAAATTAATGTTTTTTCATCAACTTTAATATTGTTCACGCGTGTGCTTATCAATCCAACTTGATGCAAACAGGTTCCAGCTGTATCAAATTTTCTACCAAGAAAAAAAAAATGAAAACTAGGATCCTGTTTCTAAATCATAGTTTTAAGCTTGATTAGACCTTTTCTATCTTAAATAAATATTAGATATAGACAGATAAAACGGATTTTGTGTGTTGATAGGTATATTATATATGGGTTTTATAAGAGTTATGTTGTAGGAAAAATAATTGTGTTATGTTATAAAGATTCGTTTTGCGTGCCGAAGTTTTTTTTTTTTGCTGCGGGCCCCACAAAATGTTGTGTATGTAGAAAAATCTTTGTGGTCATGTTAAATGATAGATGATAAACTCATTATATATTTCTGGAAAGTTACTGGAATTATTTTGGTGTTGTCTCCATCACATAAAACGTTGACACCTAATATATGGATTTTTTTTTATATAGATTTTTTTATAAAACAAAATTTAATGGAGTGGGATATAGATTGGTGGACGGTATGTCTTAAAATGGAATGGAGAAAAACTATAAGTATGATGGAGAGATATACCCGTTGTTATTCCTATGTTCCAGATAGTCCCTTTTTAATCCTTGCCCCCACTTTTTCTTGTCCCTTTCTTTTTTACTTTTATTTATTTATTTATTTATTTATTTTGTAAAGTCTTTTATTTATTTATATATACATATATATATATATATTTATTATTATTATTTTTCAACCGTTTTATATCTTTCATGTGGGTTCATTTACCACCGACTCCAATTAATTTGGGATAAAGGTGATGTTGATATTGATATTGGTGTAGATGCCGAGAAGAATATAATTGAATTTTGTGTAAATAAAGCATTTTTTTTATTCATGTGTTTCAAATGCAGCTATAACTAACTATAAGTGATCAAAATATTTCAGGAATTACAAACTGATGTTCAAACAACGGTTTATTTTTTTTAAAGAGTACATTTACTTATACATACATCAACTCATGTTTCCATAGTTTTCACCGTCTGATTATAACCGGCTCCTTTTCCTTTTTTTTACACTTATAATATTATTTTATCATATACTCCAATTATCACCGTTGATTTCCGCCAATCAACGGTTATTATTTTAGAAAATCAAATTAATTAATTAATTATATATATATATATATATATATATATAAAGAAAAAAATAATAATAATATATATATATATGTATTATATATATATATATATATAAGGCAAATAATTGGATTATGATTAATTTATTATTAGGAGCAGTATGAAAAGGCCAATAATTTTGCCTTTTGTTTTGTTTTGTTCAAATACGGCTTTCTTTCTTTAGCATGGAAAGTCCACAGGGAAGAAGATAAAGTTACAAACTCTTAGGAGGGAACAGTTTCAAACGTTGTTAACAAGCTATACTTTAAACTTCAAATTCAAATCTAACACATCAAAAGGTAACAGTGCAAAAGAATGCTGGGCACCGTTGCTTTTTATTTCTAACCGTTTGTTTTGAAGTTTTAAATTTCAGTTAGTTTCAACCTCAGAAAGTTGTCCAAGATTGCTTTATTGTTTTTGTTTTTTTTTGTTTTTGTCACAACGTTTTTCAGTGAATTGTTTTGAGACTCAATAGAAGGAACATTCTTTGAGGAATTTTGCTTTTTTTTTTTTTTCCTTAGAGGACAAGAACATTCAAATTTTATGCTTTTTCTTTTGATATCCCTTTTTCACCCTTTTGTTTTCTATATCTATAGTTTAATTTCAATCAAAATTGCATATTTTAAGCTTGAGTTCTATGTCATGCTTATATATCCTAGTATGTCTCAAAGTGATCATGAAGTACTGAAATTTAGAGCCCCAAAGTTCAATTTGTGACTCAACCTTCATGTTTATATGCAGGTGTTGAAGAAGTTGAACATAAATTCTTGAGCCAAGATGGACAAATCTTCAAACTTTGATGAGAATTCTTATGAGGGTTATCACCCTTCTCCTTCTGTGGATCATTCAGTCACTGCTACTCCTGCTTTCTCCACAATGAGTGGTGATTCAAGTTCAGAGGCATCAAACTTCTCAGAGATTGTTGATGAGAGCAGCTATGGAAGTGAACCTTCACCTTCTCAGTGGAGAAATGTTAAACCTGGAGCTAAACATGCTGTTCTTTCCAGGCTAGGAATGAAGCTGCGCAAGCATTCAGTGGATCATAAACTTGATGACTGTGATCTCTTGGATTCAGGTTGGTTTGAACAAGCTTGTGCATTTGTGATGAACTTTTCCTCTTTGAATATGTAAAGTTTTCAATTGTAATTAACTTAATGTTGTCTACATTAGCTGAGCTTGATATGATGAAGGAAAGATTTGCAAAACTTCTTCTGGGAGAAGACATGTCTGGTGGTGGCAAAGGTGTTTCCACTGCAATTACAATCTCAAATGCCATTACCAATCTCTATGGTAATTATTTTTTTAAGTTTTAATAGTATCATTAGCCGAAGGGCCGGCTTGGCTCAGCGGTAAGCTTGTTTGCCGTGGTGTGTCAAGTCGTGGGTTTGAATCAGTCTTCCTGCAAAAAGTAGGGGAAAAACTGCCTAGAGTATTCCCTTCACCAGACACTCACGAAGTGGGTATCTGAACTGGGTCGGCCCTTTTTTAATAGTATCATTAGCCATAGGCTGATGAAAAGGTTATTTGTTTGTCAAGTTTATTGACATTGAACATGGTTGGTGGATTGGGAAATCTTCAGCAACTGTGTTTGGACAAAATTTAAAGTTGGAGCCACTGAAGCCTGAGAAGAAGGCTATGTGGAAAAGGGAAATGAAGGTTCTTCTATCAGTGTGTGATTACATAGTGGAATTTGCACCAACTGCACAATATTTAGAAGATGGCACAATTGTGGAGGTGAGGTTTGCTAAATCATAGCTATAAATTTAATGAACCTTGTTTGGAATCTCTATATATGTATCTAATATGATCTCATGTTGTCTCTCAGATGATGAAAAGTAGGCCAAGGTCAGACATTTATGTAAACCTCCCAGCATTGCAGAAGCTTGACACAATGCTCATAGTAAGATAAACCTCAATTGCTTCTTCCATGTAACAACTCAATTTTCATTAAGTCTTCTCTTGTGGCTCATAAACATGATTATTGTTTGCAGGAAATATTAGATACTTTCCAGGACACTGAATTTTGGTATGCAGAGAACATTCCAGGGAATTCAACTCGGTTACGCGCGGCCTCATTTCGAAAGATTGTTCCAAGGAAAGATGAGAAATGGTGGTTGCCAGTTCCTTGTGTTCTCCCTGGTGGCCTCTCTGATAAGTCAAGGAAGCACTTGATTGAGAAACGAGATTGTGCTAATCAAATTCATAAAGCAGCCATGGCAATAAATAACAATGTTCTTGCAGAAATAGATATACCAGAAACATATATAGATGATCTTCCCAAGGTTAGTCCTCATTGGATATGCCTATTGTTAAAAGATCATTTCTGTTTATGAAAGTCTCAGTCTGAAAGTTTCAGCTGAAATCTCAGAATGAGTCTGCATTTTTTTTTTCCAGCTGACATTCTATTGCCAAGTGATTGAGGATTCCATTAAATGTGATCCCATAAAGCAAATGTCATGGAATTTATCATCAAATTTCATAAGCCTTTTATGGAAGCCAATAATAGCAGCTGAGTCATGTAGAAAACGGGATGATATAATTTCATATAAGGTACTAGCAGAATGCAAATCAAATTAGATCTATTAGTCTTATGCCTATTCCCTTGAAATTAGTTATAAAAATTTAAGACTGATAAAGTTAATGCAGGAGAAGAATTGTTATCATGATTATTAGTATGCATTCACATATTTTTATCAAAATGACTAAAACTTAATCAATCTTTTTTTTTACTCTTTTCAAACCTTCATTTCTTCAGAGTGGAAGATCAAGTTTAGGGGACACAATTTACCACCATATGTATAATGCAGACAAGTTCTCACCTGATCACCTTCTTGACTTTCTCAAAATAAGTTCTGAACATGAAGCACTAGAGTTAGCAGACAGGGTTGAATCATCAATGTACACATGGAGACGTAAAGCTTGTCTAAACCATTCAAAGTCATCATGGAAAAAAGTAAAGAATCTCATGGCTGACACCGACAAGAAGGACAAAAACTACATCTTAGCAGAGAGAGCTGAGACTTTACTCTTCTGCTTGAAGCAAAGATATCCTGAACTTTCACAATCTTCTTTGGATACATGCAAGATTCAATATAACCGGGTATGTTTAACAATCTATATATATCCATATCATAAAGGAGGAGGGTTGGCGTCAGGTGTAGCGAACCGGCCATAAAAAACAGCTATATTTATGACCGACCCTAATTAATCTGGAATGAAGGTGTTGTTGATGTTGATGTTGATAATATGTGTAGCTTTGGGAAATAGCATAAGGCCAAGATATTTCATTTTTGTTTTCTTCATTTAACATGTGAGATACTTGAAGTAGTGATAAAGTGTCTCCTTGTGACCAGAAGGTCGCAAATTTGAGTTTGAAAAACAGTCTCTTTGCAAAAAATATAACGGCAAGATGCGTACAATTAATCATCACCCCTACTTTCGTAAGTTAAGAAGCCTTGTGCACTAGGGTTTGCCATTTTTTCCTTTATGATTTAAACAAAGAACGGTTTAGGACACCATTATATGGATATCTATTCATTGGAAAGAGTGTACTAGATGGATGTAAACTAACAGATGTTTAAATTGTGAGCACTTGGTCTAAGAATGACAATTATATTTTGCAGGATGTAGGGAAAGCAGTACTAGAGAGTTATTCAAGAGTATTAGAAGGCCTAGCATTCAACATTGTTGCTTGGATTGAAGATGTTCTTTATGTAGATAAATCAATGAGGAATCGAGATGTGTAGAAACCACAATTGGGTTTTACACCTGCTCTCTTAACATTGTTGCTCTTCCATCCAACAATCTTTTGTAATCCTTATCTTTAGGAGAATGTAGAAAGGTAGTTGATGATTGTATCTAAAGTATTCAGTTGCATCTGTTCGAAGCTTTGTTGTTAACTGTACTTCAATATACAAAAGACAGATTTCACATTCAGTTGAATTTTTAAGCATAATTTACAGCAGTTTTTCAAATTAAAGAAAAAAAAGGGAAAACAAAAGTTACTACAGTTACTACATATAAGTTATCTGTAGTAAGTCCAATAAATTTTAGAAATCATGGTGTTTTTGTAATTTTAATTTATTTAAGGTCATAATAGTCTTTATATTTATAATTTTTTAAGATTTTAATAATAAAACAACGTCATTTTGAAAATAAATGCAGATAACTTATCTGCAGTAACTGCAAAAACATTTTTCCCATACATAAAATCGTCTGAATTTGGAAATATATTTAATACTCCATTGGACCAGAAGCCTAGAAGGCATGTTATATGCACTATTGTGTTGAAACTAACATTATAACACAGAAATCTCCATCCCCAAAAATATGCAGTTCAGAAGGACAATAATAGAAAAATCTTTTTTAAAAAACAAGGAATCAAACCAAGGAGTTTCTTTGTTCTTTACCAATTCATCCAAAGCAACTGACAACATAAGCAGAAATGTCAATTTTGGACCAAAAGTACACAACTATTTTTATTAATTGCCCTTATGAACTAGTTGAAGTATGAGAATAAAAGTCAACATTCACAATTTTGTCATAGTTGAACATTAGAATAAGGCCAAATATCATTAGCAGTAGTTCAAGACAAGGGAGGCTCAATGTGGTTTCCACTACTTCCATGGGAATGAGTCCTTGAAAAACCATATTTGAGGGTAAAGAGGTGGCTGTTGCTTTTTGTGACAAAAGGGTAGTAGCAGGACAAAAAATTTTTTGGGCCACAATGTGTTTGTTGCACCCCTCAAGGGCATTCACCAATTTTTTTTAGGGTGTGTTTCAAAATTCTCTCTTACAAATTTTTTCTCTCTCCCCTAATGTATAATACTCTCATTGATAGGATGCATGCACTGAATCTATATGCAATAGTAGCACCAAAAATTTACCCCTAACCATTGACATGTGGCAACCTTGGGCCACAACGTGTTTCTTTGACCCCTCAAGGGCATTCTTTTTTTTTAGGGTGTGTTTCACAACAGTCACTTGGAACGGCAACAAAAATAAATAAAAGCAAAGAGTGGAGGAAAATGAAACATTATTAAAAGACATGAGGATTGTTTGAATCTGATATCATTAAAAAGTTAAACAATATATTATTAATTTTCTATCTTAAATATTGATGCGAGCCAAATCATGGATGATCTGTTATTGTCTGAAAACTTTGCATCGGTTCATTTTTTCGCAGTGCAGATAAGTTTATCTACATTAAGTTCAATACGACGTCGTTTTGAGGTAAAAATTATGATATTTTTATAATTTTAATTTATTTCAAGGTTATTATAGTCTCTATAATTGTAACTTTTTAATCTTTCAATCTCAAAACAACGTCATTTTTTGTTAATCTTTCAAGGAATATTTTTCTGATTAATAAAACCAAAAAAAAAAAACCTTCTGACAACTGTTATTTAGAAATGAATATTCCATCTGGCAACAAAGCTCCGCACAAATTCATTATTAAATTCATTTATTTTTTGTTCTCACATTTATTTTAAGGATATGTTTATATGGTCAATGAATATATTGCTCAAATGACACTTACCACGTCTCGTTTCCTTTTGCTTTTCATATTTGTAATGAGTAGATTTGTAACACCACAAATATAATTAGAAAAAGAAAATATTCATATTAACAATCTAGTATCTTCTCCAAACCCAAAAACAAGTTTATTTGATCAAATATTTCTTGGGCTTGACATGTTGCTACGAATTTTATTTAATTTTGTTGAACATGTTAAAAATACTTCACACACCTGTTGCACCGTATCACATCATCAAAGGGAATACATAACTGAAAGATACTGTCAATCAAAACTAAAATTTATTCTTATTAAAATATAGATTTATTAATACAACTTCAATGTATTAACTACACAACTCTGTTAAAGGCAAAAATCAATTGTTTTTGTTGGTAGACATCATAATTAAATAATTGATTGAGGGTTGTTCTTGATGCACATTTTCCATTTAAAGTGACAGAACTGCTATATAAAAAACCAATTTACCACAACCGAGGCTCATGATTACATATCTGAAATGATCTGTAAACTAAGTCAACCCACAACCATAGTCATCCACAAAAAATCATAACAAATGATGACCAAGATCTGTTTGGTACAACTACTAGTGTGTATTTAAGCTAAAATAAGATAATTTAAAAAATTCTCTCTGGTCTTGTAAGTAAATAATTGAATGCTGCATTTCATGCTGATGCTACAGATGAAAACACAGATAATTTTGATAATCTAAATATATAAGAAAAATTGGTTACGTGCCCTTGGGTGTGCTTGTGGCCCCAAAAGATACACAGACAGCTCACAAGAGTCCATTAAGACATGAATGAGAAGGAAGAAATATTACTCAAAATAAAATGGTAAAGTGAAACAATGTCCCTATCTGTACAACAAACCTCTGAACTGTGCCTGAAGTGCACAATTTCAGAGGGGGGAGTGATCAACAAGTTAGTAGTCAACCAGGCCAGAACCAACAGAATGGAGAAATTTTCATTGCTACGGATGCACTGAGTTTTCAGTGCATCTTCCACTCACAATGTGACACGTGTCTTACTTTTTATCAATAACTCTCTTATTTATTAATGATTTGACAAAAATAAAACACGTGTCACATTGTGAGTAGAAGATGCACTGAAAATTTTCACATAATGGGCTTGTGAGAACAATTTCACCTTTGCTTCTCTTCAACCAAGAACCCCATCCCTTCACCTGTTTCTCAAATTGATGTCCCCTCAACTTCCCTTCAACACCCCTCAACTTCACACCCTTCAACACAAGAAGTACCCAATGGCTCCAACACAAGCACAAAATGGCATCTTCATGCTAGTCATGCATCAATAACAGATAATGAAAGACCAAATACACATGCTGAGGGTTTTGCTTACTCCAAAACCAATCAAAAATCTTGTTAATCAACTATCATCATCCACAGCACCAACATATGTAAGGTCTGTCCGTCTTCCCCTTACAGCCCCTTTAAGCCAGCTGGCGGCCCGAATATTAACACGGTCACCACTTCCTATGATAGCAGCATTACTTGCAGAAGGGCAGGAACCAGCACCATCTTCTAGAAGCATCCAAGGGTCAACTTCCAAGTCATTGTCCTGTTGTTTTGACTTCCCTGATGGTGCAGTTCTTGATAATGGAACTGTGTTTCTCTGAGAGACACTCGAACTGCTGGAGTTAAACCCAGAATTTGTAATGCTGGGATGAAAAGATACAACAGAAGAGATTGGAACAGATGGTGGCTGACAGGAGAAAGAGCACCGCACAGAGGGAAGTAGTACAGGCATTGCAGCTTGGATTCGGAACCGGATGGTGTCAGGCAGTTGCATAGAATCTAAGTGATTCTGCATTATACAATAGACCATCAGAAAAGCAAGAAGCCTGCATGCTGCCATCTAATCAACATCGTCCCTAAGATATGATATCAAGAATAAAATTTCCAGATTGCCAAATATGGTAAACAAAAATGGTTATTGAGACGAAGATAGAAACGGGAAAAAAAATGGAAACCAAAAAAGCTTCAGCAGTTCAAAAGTTTAGTAGTAGTGAAAAATTAGGAAAGTTTTGTCATACGTACAGCACCTTCAATGCTTTTCAGTTTAAAGAAAATTTTCCCGTATTTCCATCTTATTCATTGAAAAATGGAAGTCGGAGCTTCTATAAAAATCTGTAAAGCAATGAAAGTTCTAATTGAATTAAGACTCTGATTTTAAGAAGTCAAAGAATACCCAAAAAATTTAATTAAAAAAAAAAAGGAACTCCATAACTCAAGTGAAACCCAATACTCATAGAAACTTTGTTGAATCTTTTACAGAAACTAAAAGCCTTCCTATAACATGGCAATTAAGATTGAGAATGAATCCTCTCATTTCTCTTTCTAACATGACAATATCGTGTTAAATCTCAATCATTTATTTATAAATCAACGACTAGCGATTAAAATGTGACCATTTCCACTCTTTGTCATTAAAATTATGATCATTGATCTATGAATGAATGACTAGGATTTGACACGTGACATTGTCATGATAAAAAGAAACATGAGAGGATCCATTCACAGGAATATTATTGTTCAATTAAATGTCAAACAAGACTAAAAAGCCTCCCTATAACATAGGATCTGTGAAAGAAACTAAAAGCTTCACATTCATAGGCTGAAAGATCAAACCTGCAGAGTCTCCAATAAATCTCGATCAAATCCAGAAAATTCCCTAGTAGGTTCATTAGTCATCTTTGAAACAGGTTTCAACCTAAGCCAGCTTGGAGGACAACTACTCAACAATCCATGCAAAATCAACAACAAACGATCGAACAGGCCCTCAACAGAAGAATCCACAAAAGCAGCACAAGCAGCTTCAGAAGTAGACCCCACCTCCCTCCTCAGCAGAGAACAGTGCATAGCATTCACCGAAATGTCTGCATCCTCATGCACAACCCGGCTACCAAGAAGACGAAGAATTACAGTGGTAAGTGTGTGTCTCATGTTCCGCACAGAGGGATCCCTGCAAAATTGAACATCTAGTTAAACTTGCCTCTTGATTAACGTAAATTTGATACACTAATGTGGCATACGTTAAAACAAAAGCAAATGCTTTAAGAGCACCAACATCTATATTTCACTACTTAAAAGGTCAGAAATTAACTGATTTCTAGCACCAAAATTTATTCTCAGAACCAAACTAATGAAAAATCATCATCAATTCCAGCAGCTGGGAACCATGATAATACAGCATTAGTACAACTGTATTGTTTAAAATGTTCATATCGCAATTATCTCCATTTTTTCTGCATTTCAAGAAAACTGAAACTGGCATAGACTTTTACTCCCACAATAGGTAACACTACATAAAACATGTTCCAAGAAAATCTCATTGTTTTATCCCATGGAAAAGGATAACTTTAGCACTGCAACAATTCAGGAAGGAGAATGTATTTCAACACAGACTAGCAAAACCAATTAAAGATTCAAAAATTTAGTCTCAATTACCCGTCTGTGCAAAGAATAGGAAGAAATCTCATGAGCAACTGCAGACGTAATGACATTGAGGCCCGTAAAGCTGCAGGAGAAGGTGGAGAAGAATCTGTTGCAGCTGTTGGTCGTCTGGCTAATCCAGGGCCGCCGCCTCTTACAGTTTTGCGGCTATTTACTTTTCTTGTCCGACCTTCAATTACAGGAGCAGTACTTGCCCCTGGCTTACTAGGCCCACAAGTAACTGCAGTTATTTGATGCTCAATATAACCTAGTTGTTTGATCAAATCACTCGCAAAGGAATTACGAGATTCATCAGAGCTTTGATCTATGCAAGGAAGTATTAACTCGAGAAGAGCCCTCTCAGTCTCATGCTGCTGCTTACTGCTTGAGCTTTTAGAGTCAAACACTTGAGATAATCCTTTTATGGACCTTTTCACATCCATTCCCTCTTCAACAACTTCCCCTTCTTCAAGAGACACGGAATCCACTTTCCTTCTATCCCCCTTGATAGTTACAGGATCAGTACATGGGCTACACCAACCCCAGGGCTCCGAAAACTGGGTCTTAACAGAAAATCCTTTGCCCTCCGCAATGTTAATTAGTCGTTGCCTAATGGTCTTCCGACCAAAGAGGACATCTTGACCTCCAAGGAACCATTTAGCCTGCAACAACATTGAATCTTCTAGTGACTTCCCAAAAAGATGAACCAACTCCGAGAAAAGGGATGCAGCATCAGGTCTAACCAATAACCTTGTAAGAATTATTTGAATAAAATTGTTCTCATTCTCAGAGGCAGCAACCTTCTCTGAATTAGGTGAAGAAAACTGTATAGCATCAGCTAAGGAAATATTATGTGTCTCAAGTTTTTCAATGAGTGCTTGTTCATTTAAAAGCAGCCTGAGTTCAACCCATTGCCAGTGAAATTTGGCAGGTTGCAGGGCATCTAAAACATCTACAAGCTTATCCTGAAGCTTAGATTCACTATTTGTAAAATGAACTTTAGATTCACCATGTCTAGAAATCCGGATTCCATCATCCTTTGCATAAACAGATTGTGGCATCTTACAATCAATCATAGCATTTAGAAAAAGTCTAGCACGAAGGGGAACAAATGCTGTGGATTTCAAATGCATATCAGAGCCATTCAACTCTAGCAAGGTTGCAAACTCTGCATCACTCCTATCTGCAGCCATAAGATCATAAAGACCCTGAGACTCTCTTAAGCATACATCACGAAAAGGCAAATGTTTTATTGCATCACTTACTGCCATTGTTAGAGACTGATAAAGTTGATTCATGTCTTCCCGGACTGCTACATTTGCATTCACAATGAAGGGCCGCCACATAACAAAGGCAAATATTGAATAGGCAGGCGGAAAGACCAAACTTAGAGGAAGCATACGCTGCATCCGTGAAAGAGCTACAATAAAAGGTTCACCCAAGAGATCCACCACTAAGCCTTCGCAGATGGTTCTGCAGTTTCCAACAAGCAATCTAAACCAATGGACATGAACTTCAACTGAACTATGCCCCTTAAAAGCACCGGTTGAACGTGCATTTCCATTTGGATTGGATCTTGTGCTTCTTACAAATTGCAAGACATCCAGGCCCTCATTTAATCTGAGAACGGTTACCATTCTTTCTAGGCTGGTAACACCATGTATAATTGCACCAACAACAAGTGCAGAAACAGCAGCAGCAATTTTCATTGTTCTCGCGACAACAATTTTACTGGAGCTGTTTACAGCATCATTTGAAATAGTGGTACTAGTATCTTGGGTTTCGGGTGAAAACTGAGTTCGAGATGCTTTACTTGGAGCAAAAGCTCCAGCAAGAGCAGTAGAAGCTTCTGTTGCAAGAGCAATCTCAAATACACGGCTTTGACGTTCTCCCAAGGCTTCCTTGAGGAGGCACAAACTAGTTATATGCATTCGCAGAATGCATTTAGCATAGTTCAATGAACTTGTTGCCAATGACATACTTGCATGATTATTGCCAGCTGAAAAATCAGGCAATTTTGCTAAAGTTGGACCAACACTGCCAACAATGGCAGAAACAGCAGAAGTGACCAAAGAGGGATCCCCTTCTTGAGCAGCACCACCTGTCTGCCTTATGTAATCTATCAGACCCATAACTATTTGTTGAGCAATTCGATATCCATTATCCCATTTTTCTAAAGCAAGACCTTTTGGTGTACCAGTCGCAAAGAGCTTTTTTTCTTTTCCAAAAAGATAGTGAAACGCACCTTCCACATTACGTTGTACTACATCTCTCATGCCTGAACCTAATCTGGATTGTAACCGGCCACCACTTATCTTTTGATGGAAGAATTCATCAGGGTCCTCAACTCCCGCAGGAACGCCAAGGGGAAGCCCTAACTCTCCATCAACTGACCATCCAGACTCAAGTTCGGAAGCAAGTCTCTTATCACACAAAGTCTTAAATTTTTTCTCCCATCCAATGACACTGACTACATTGCTATACTTTTTCAATAAATAACGAGCAAAAGCTAAGGCTCCCGAACATGAAACCCTTCCATTTGATGCTATAATTGTTGCAGCACGATGCATTACAGATGACAGAGCTTCAGGTATAAGATCTGCTGCCGCAAGAATGTTCTCATACCTGCATGAGATACAATATTGGAAAAGGAAAACAAGCCAAACCCAAAAATCAATTTAAAAAAAAAATTGTCCAACACTTGCATAAAGATGATAAGTAAAGAATACTCATAAAGCATTTGTTCAATGATAAAATATGAGAAAAAGAAAAAGCTAGGGGGATAACAGGGGAGCTCATACGAAGTCATGGCAAAATCACTTAAGGTTAAACTTGCACTTGGCTCTTATAACAAGACAAATAATGATTTGTGTTATCAATTAGTCGAGAAAGGATATCTAATTGGGCAAGTCTGAATAGATGTGGAGGAAAAATTAAATTTACATGACACTAGCCTGATTTAGTTATAATTGTTAGAGAAATATAAAATCTTTAATGTAATAACCTCACCCAAAGTTTAAGCTTTTGGGTTGAATTGGTTCTTTACATAGTATCAGAGCCTCCGTGTCACGGGTTCGATCCTCACCGCCCTCATTTAATTAATAATTAATACAGTACTGTGGAATTTGTTAAGCATAGGTAGGTGGGCCTATGTATTGTCAACCCTTCAAGCTCAAGGGGCTATCGTGTGAGGGGACGTGTTAGAGAAATATAAAATCATTAATGTAATAACCTCACCCAAAGCTTAAGCTTTTGGGTTGAATTGATTCTTTACAATAATTACAAACAAAAGGAGCATAAGTGTCATGAACCCTCTCTCCCAAAAGTTTAAATTGTAAGGTAAAAACCATGAATGATTTTATATTATATATCTCTCACGCCCCCTCAAACAAGAGCCTTTTGAGCTTGAAGCATGGACAATGCAAAGGACAACCAACCTTGTGTTGAAACTCAACATTTTATTAGAAGAGAGGAGACAAAAAGGATCAAACTCTAGACCACTTGGTAATTAAGGCACTAATACCATATCATGAACCAACTCTCGCAAAGTTTAAGCTGTAAGGTGAAAACACAAGAATGATTTTATATTACATCTCCAACAATAATAAGCACTGAGATGAAACAGTTTCCCATGTACTTTTTAAACTAATAAAAATAATTGAAGTATAACATAGTATATCACATACTCAAATGGCACAAAGCTATTAAAAAAGCAGCAACCAGCACATGAATTAGAAGGGAGATCGAAGGAGGAAGAGCACATAAACTGAAAAGGAACAAAATAACAAGTTTTGGCAGAGTCTACAAAAGAACTACGTAGTAAGTTGAGTAGAAACCTCATCAGCGATGCTAGCAGAAAAGCCTCCCCAACATCACAAACTTGGCTCTCCACATTCCTTGGTGGCGTCAGAGCATTCCTTCCACTATGAATTGTAGAACTGGGGCTAGCGTAGACCTTTGGCAGCAACCAAAGGAGGAATTTGACAGCTGATTCTAAATCATCAGAGATATCCATCAGATAAAGTAAATCAGAAAGTTCATCCTCACCAAGTTTCCATCGTAATGAGCTTCTATCATCCATGGTGGCAAGAGGCCTGCCAAAGTGGCCAACTTTACCAACATTTTTTTCAGTCTCTTCAATAAGCTTCCTAACTACAGTCATCAGCCAAACTGTTATTTCCTTTTTCTCAACAAAGCGAAGCCGTTTTAGAGCTTTTCCAGTTAAAATGATATCCTCACAATGACTTGTTTGATTTCCACAAACAGACCTCGCCGTATCTCCATCCATAGCATTTCTATGGTGAGGGCAGCTTACCTTATTATCACACACATGACTTGTTGATGCCCCTTGGCTACCTTCAATTCTAGAAGCTGCCAGTTGAGCAAGACTCTGGGTTTTACGCACAGACTTCTGCCGACTCTTAGTAACCTGCTTGGTTGACTTAACTGGTTGATCAACTTTGAGAGGCTCTGAGGATTTTAGCCCCTTCTTCACCCACCATGTATCTTCATCATCAGATAGAACTGAAGAATGAACTTGAACAAATGAACTTCTTTCCTCGCTCAATTTTTGTCTCTTTGCTCTTCTACATTCTTCACACCCAGGTGTAGCCTCCACAAGATCAATCTTGCTGTGAGACCCAATAGGTCTTCTGGCACTGCCTTGAGATTCATCCATTCCAGTAGTGGCTGTAGTGCTCAAATTAGATAAATTGTTTGGCAGCTGTAACAGTACTGAGATAACTGCCTTCAGCTCTTGAACACCAGTGTCATCCTTTGCATTTTTAGAAGATATTTTACTAGAAAGAACAGTTTTCCACTGATCAATTGACACTTTAGAAGCTCCATCTTTTGTTGAAGATGTACAGTGTTTTTGCTTGAGAGAAGAAATACTAGCACTAATGGCATTGCGATGGTTCTCATTCATAGAACCACGAAGTATGTGACGGCGTTCATTCAAGTAAACTTGCAAGGCTTCAATAAGATGTGGCCCTTCTATAATCCCTGATTCTTCCAAAGCATCACGCACGAAGTTCCCGGAAAGCTGTTTCAAGATTCGACGATGTCTCTTCTGTCTCTCCAAGTCCACCACATTTACATTCACATCCATGATCCCACTCCCTATCAGTTGGCGTACATATGCCAAGGGGTAAAAGATACCTGCATGTATGAGTTCCACTATAAATAGATTTAGGCGTTTGAGACCTTCCCCTTTATGCACCAAATGCTGATCAATCCAACAAACTATAATATCATGTAGAGGACCAGGGCTTTCAAATATAACTGAAGGACAGATACTCCGATCCACATTCTTTGAACTGGATTTTATTTTGGATGCATTGTTCACAAAATTCCGATTACTCTGCTGACTTGAACATTTTGCAAAATAACTGACTCTATGGATGCTTCCACTCTTTTGTCTTGGTGAAATCTGCATATCCCTCAGCTTCATTTTTAAAAGTCTAACAGCTATATACACATGAGAAAGATCTTTCCTGCCTGTGAACTTTATGTCACAAAGAGGAGCAGTCCGAAAATCCCTGAAATCACATGTTGCCCACTCACAAAGGAAGAACACTGAATATATAAGTGATGTATTTACAGTCAGAAGCCACTTGAGAGATAACCTCAAGCAAGAGCAGACTTTTGCAACCCAGCCTTCAGATACAGTTCCATCACAAAGATCCTCAAAAAGAAATTTGTATGCTCCACGTATATCACCTAGCACAAGGGATTTATCCAACGCTTGTGCAGCTTTAGCCAAACAGGGACCTGCATAGCCTGGGCTTGCAGCCTTTGTGAGATCTTCTGCATGTTTCTGAATGCATGAAATAACATGATCAAATGCCAATGATTGGTGTTGTGCATCAAGTCCTTTACTTCTAAATATGCACACATCTTCTGAACTATTTTTTATCTTTCCGGAAGCTTCATTTAGTTTTAGTACAAAATTCCCATCATTTATTGTATGTGAAACTACAGACGATGGTAAAGGAAAGCAATCCAAAGCAACAAAAGTCTCTGGAGCCGCAAGTATTAAATAATGCAGCATTTCAATCAGAGCAGAAATTGTATAAGCCCTCCGGGAATTATCTACTAGATCCGATCCACCTGGAGCAGGATCGCGAATAATATGAAGAGCTACTCCAGCAAGGGTACGTACATATGTTTGAGATAGAATTACAATTTCTAAAAAGCCATATACAATAGGCAATAGCAGCTGCCAAATCTCAAGCAATTGCTTTTCCTGAAAGGAGCAGAAGTATGAAAAATCAAAACCTGAAGCATGAAGGATTGGAATCAGCAAAAGAACTAAAATGTACAGTTTTATATTCATGATCAAATAAGACTTGTTATATGCAATTACCTGTAGTTGATGCAAAACCCAGTCAATGACAAGAGAAGGAAGAAGCAGCCCTTCAGCATGATGCCATTGAAGAAGCCGTACAATATACCACCATCTAAAATGTGAAGATGGTTCTTCACCATCAGAAACATATAATAATTGGTCACTTCCGTGCTGAAGTGAGGCTGTGTAAGGCATTTGGGGTGATCGATCTCGACTATGAGGAGTAGAATGAGAAGTATTTTTTGAGAAAAAATCATCCAGCAGAGTTTGCAAGTATTCAATAACATCTTTGGTCCAAAGCTCAGAACAAGACGACTGGGTTTTGTCGGAAGAATCAGGCCGAACCTGCAAAATTCAACCACAATTATACCTTCAAATATTGGGGGAAAAAAGGACATCAGGGTATAATAAATAGGTAAATTACATAACAATATTGCAGCATCCATACCAGATTGAGGTAAGTAACCTTTATAAACCAGGTAGCCCTCAGCAACGGAACATTATTCGTAATGAGAACCTCTAAAAGTGATTTCTTACTATAATGAGGAACAAGATCAGCCAACGAACGTAACCGCTTGTGCTGTTGAGATAAGCCCTACGAAAAAATGTTTAACTCAGTTTATAAAAAAAATACTTGCAGCAAAATATCCCAAGATAATAATAGGCACTACCAAGTAAGATTTAAGAAAGTATTCACGGATTTAACAGCAATATCAACCTAGACAACAAAAGCCTAAGCAATTTGTTATAGGAACTTATATAACAATGGCTCTTCTAAATTCAAGAATAGCTATAGCCTGTTCAGGAATCAGGACTACCAAGCATATAAACATATTATGTACCCATCAATATTTGCACACAGCCTCCACATAAATTTAGTAAAAACTAAAAACTTATGAGAAACTGTTAGAATATTAGGGTTATTAGTTTTATTGGCCTAGCCTATATTAGTAGTAGTACTACTTGACTTAATTATTAGTACAAATAAAATAGGAGCATTAGGTTAGGGTATTGTGTAATATCTAATACTATTGTTAGCAGTTTTTCTCTCCTTTCTATCTTTTTCTACCTAAACCCTACTATTTCAACATGCTAGAATTATATGGTTTAGCGGGAAAAGAGAGAAATTACAACAGTTAGTATTGATAAATGTGTTATACAATACCCTAACCTGATGCTCTTATTTATGTATACCAATGAATAGGCCCAGTACTGGCACTAGTAGTAGAAGCCCAAGCTCACTGACAATAAATGAATAACCCTAATATTCTAACAGAAACAAATATGGGAAGCAATAGTTATACAGGAAAGTTGCCTGAAGAATAAAGCAGTAGGAGCAAGACTTTCACTAATACCTCAATCCATTTCTTCCGGAAGTCTTCAGGGCATGGCTTTTGCTCAGGGAAAACAGCAGGCTTAGCGAGTTGTGATCCTGAAAGAGCCACTCCATAGACTTGACCAGCCTGTCAAAGTATCATGATATGGACATAAAACAAACTAGCCCAAAATAAGAGAAAAACACACAAATACAGACATACCTTAGAGGCAGGCATAATGTTCAGCAAGCATAATAAAATAACAGAATAAAAGATCAACAAAATAAAATAACATATTTTCTCACCTTCCGCTTCCGAACACGTGATTCATTGATGGCCCTCAGACGTTTTCTAATAGCCTGGAAAGAAGAATAAAGAATAAAGAATTAACCAACGAAGACTTCCACTGAATACAAAAATCAAATATGGAGAATGTAATGTAAATTCAAAGCATAGCTATAGAAACAACAGGGCATGAATCTCTCACAAAGACAAGGGAGTCACCTCTTTGCAATTAAAGACAATTGTCTTGTTAAAATTTGGAACCTGGGTCAACAAGATTTCTCTAGCTTCCTGAAGATATAGAAAGTAATGACATGTTATAAAACAGTAAATAATCAGTTCTTAATAAAGCACAAGTTGATTTTCAGTGACTCATCAAGGAGAGCCATTCCTCAAGAATATAAAAATGCCTAGACCACAATTTCAACCACCTTCAACAATAGGAAAACCAAATAAGAAATTTGAAAGTAAAATCTATATAGAATATCTATTTGACTGAAAACTAGCACAAATATACACACAACGATAACACAAATCCACCCATAACATTTGCAATTATTGTACCAAACAAAATGAAGACATAGCAACAGACAGCTTGACAGCTGGAATTAAAGGTGTGAATAAGTAGCAGCAAAAGGAGGAAAGAAAAATGAAATGAAAAAACAGCAGCAGAAGTCAAAACTTGAATATATCAAAATTCAAAACATCTAAATACATCGATGTAGAAGAAGAAAAGAGCTAGGTTAGTACCTAACTATTTTCTTTTGGGATGAATGAAGAAGTTTATCAAATGAAAAGGTGAGAAAATACCCAAAGGAAATCAGGCTATAGTTTAGTCAATTGCGCCAAATAGTGGCACTATCATGGCAGCAAGTTCATCGCAGACGTCTGCCACCCCAAAGCTTCAATAGCAATGTGTGTTGGTGTCACAGGCTCGCAGCTATCACGGCCACTATAGCAGTGAGTAGCAGCCACAGCAGCTCCTATACTCCTCAAAGATTGAAATCTCAATTTTTGAGGGGGCTTTTTATCCTCCGCACCAAATTGCACCTCTCAGTTGATTTTAGGGTTTTCACAGCCTCTCTTCCATAGCATAAACACAGATGACAGAACCCATACTCATCACACAGCCTCTCTTCCATCACACCCATTTTGCACATCCCATCATACATAGGCCAGGATTTCACACAGCCCACACACCTTGCTCCTTCTTCATCCTCTGTCTCGCACAGTTCCGTGATGCATGTCAGTCCTTTTCACACAGCCTCTTTTATGAGAGTGATTCAACTCTCCGGCCTTTGTTTTGGACACTTTGCTCCTGCTTCAGACACTGTTCAGCCTCTTTTTCAGCTTTCACCAGACTTATGCTGCTTATGTGTTGAATGTCTAGTTTATGCATTAGAGGCTTAAACTTATTTAGGATTTAGTGCTGTACTTTTTATTTCATCATGCTTTTTGTTGCTATTGACTTAGTGTTTTTAGTTATGCCTTAGAATTAGGTTAATAATGATTGTCTTTAAGCGATAATTTCCAATTAAATGAATTGTGATAGTGTCTTTAAGCTATGATTTAGAATTAGAATAATGATGATTGTGTATATAATACTTGTGAGTATTAAAGATGAATATGTCCTGTTTTGAGTACTTTTTAGTTTTGAGCATTTATTATGCGAGTATTAGAAATTGTTTGAATTGTATCTGCTATCGTTAGTGTAGCAGCCGCTCCAAGATCCACTACACCACTATAGCAATTTTGGGGTCAGCCATCTCCACTGCTATTTGGTAACTACTTTGGTTAGAATATATACTAAACATATTCAACCAACAAGAAGTTACAATGAATGGAAAGCTCAACATAAAAATTTAAAATCTTAATGACAAAAAGTCAATAAATGTATAAGTGCTGTAACCCAATATTCATAGCTAAATTGCTGCTTTAAATTATCTATTGATATAAACAAAGACAAAAGTAAAATTTAAAGATGTACCTCAAGCCCCTCAACCGTGTCCCTATATCCAAATTGCAAATATTCTCTGGTCAGAGTCTCCTCGGGGCAGTTTGGTGTTTGGGGGTGATAGTCTGGGGGCCCAAGCCTGAGATTTAATAGTCGCATTCAAATTTATACAACTAGATGCTACCAAGTTACAGCAAAACTAAATACTACCAAGTTTAAAACATTTCTATCTTAACACAGTAGAATAACATAAAACAAAAGCAAATGCTGATAAACAAGGGCATCAAGACAGTATATCAGCAATTCTTTTAAATATTAACATTATACATGAAAATTTTGCCCCAAAAAAGCTTAGGATGACTGTCATTCATGAACTAAGTTAAGGGAAAAAAAAACAGTTTCAAAACAGTTTATATTTCGAGCATGAACTACCTAGAGTTCAGACGTTCTTTATCACACTTCAACTTGTATGAGTTTAACGGGGGTCGTCGCCTGCAAATACAAAACCATTGCGTTGAAAGTGATTAACAACATCAGTCAGTATAACATAAGAAAATAATATACCATTTTATTACTGAGCATCAATGATCAAACAAAACAAACTCTATTTGATTTTGATGTATTTATTGCAAATTTGCAATATTAAATTAAAAGAATGTTTCAAAGGCAAAGTACACATAAAATCAGAACGTAATTCTTACTAATCAATGGTTAACTAAAATATAACCTCCCTGCCTGTCATCTTCAATCTAGTTTTCTATATAAAAAACTTCACAAACTCATAATACAGTAGCTGGATTTGGACTATTAAATAATTTTTAAAAATTCTAACAAAAATTCATAAATCTCTACTGTATTTTCCATCATTAAGAAAAAAATTGAAAAAAGTTCCACCAACATAACAGGCTTCACCCTTCAGCTTTAACACTACTCTGAAACTATGATGCTGTGGTCTAGCAGCATCAATACAAAAATGTCAAACAATAATAACAAGTAATAAAAGGTTTTGATTATTTAAATGATGAGAAAACAGAGAAATCTCAATACTAGACAGAGAGAAATGGGAAACACAAAGATTATACCAACTTTGCAAATTTAGTGCTACCGTCCTCTATTTTTATGTGAAAGTTATATGATTATTACTCCTAATTTGGAAGTTCAAACACTACTCTGTGTTTTCGATCTCAAATTGGGAAAAACCATAAGATATTTGAGTTATAAGCTCAGCTAGCCAGATGTTTTTTATTCTGATAAAACAGTGAGTATCTATTTAACTTACGTGATGATAGTAACTTCATGTTCCCAAAATCAATATTTCTTGAAAGCCAAGCTCATACATTCAGAGAGGTCCCTATATAAATAAAATAAAATAAAAAAACACTCCCCATGAAACCCCAACTTGCAAGGGTAAGGGTGAGGGAAATCTTTGTACGCAGACTTACACTCTAGAAAGATCTTTATAATATAGGATAATCAAATTTCTTCACTTTTTAGTCAACATATACAAGAAAATAAATATTTGAACTGTTCCTAAAAATTATAGCATAACAATCTCTAGTAAAAAAGATAAAGCCCTGTTTTGAAGGATATTAGGATAGAAGATTAAAATAGGTTCCAAATTTCAACCATTATACAGAACCAACAAAATCAAAGACACAGAAACTTTTCAACCCTGTATTGTACATACCAATTTTCTTACGGAAAAAATACTAGCTCTTGCTAGTGGCTACTGTGCATATGAAACCTAACATTTCTTGCCCATCTGACCATCCAAGCAGACCATCATAAATACATATATTAATAGAAAAAAAATAAAAGGGAAAAAATGTTTATTTTGTTAAAACAGATAAAACATTTGTATTTCTAAAGCATTGCATTTACAAGAACTGAAACAAAAACCAATAAGTAGAATATTCTGATAACAAAAAATAAATGAACCAGCTCTAAAGTATTTTTTCAAGTTTCGAAATGACATAAAACAAACAAAATCAATCACTATTAAAAGCTTTTAGCTAACAGAGAATGAAGCATAAGAAGCTGTATCACAAGATTCACAACCACAACTATTTGGAATATGTTAGTAGTTTAGTCACATATGATACAGTCACAATCATTTAAGATGGAAAAATCTTACCGGACAATGTCAGTAGAGAGTATCTTACCTTGAACATACAGAAAAGTTAGCTGGCAAGGAAGATGAATCAGTTCTTCCAATGTCCCTAGCGGATGGCCCACCAATCGCACTGTTATTAACTGCATTAGTGCAGCTGCCAGCATGATATCTTTGCATTTCCCCCAACTATAACCGGCATACTTCCCTTATCATCAAACCACTACAAGTAGTTGTGATATCTAAACTGCATCATTGAAAATATACTCTGTGTCATTTCCAACCAAGGCAATTAAGAAAACTAAAAAATCCTAAGAAAAATAGTGGCAAAGGGAAAAAAAAAAAAAAAGGAAGGGTTGGAGCATATCACCTTAGGCATTAAAATTACGCATTATTGAACTGCCTTCAACTGCTAAAGCATATGTACTGAAACCCTAAGGCCCCAAAAATTATATACCCCAAACATAAGACCCAATTTGTGGACCCCAAATGGGTAAGGCAGAGTCATACTATTCTGACCTGTAAGCACACAAATGGATAACGAATTAAAAAAAATAAGATCCATAACATACACCTTAAGAAGAACCAATAACAAACACCAAGAACCAAGCATCAGAAGAGTGCAACTCAATGGCAATATGCATGCTCCAAAAAATAAAAAACATACTCTAGTCTGAATATTGTATATAAAATATTCTGGAAAATAAAAGAAAACAAAAATCCTAAACTCTTGTCCACACTGAGTACAGTTTCCAAATATAGATACTGGACCAAAGAAAATCTGACCAAATTTAGCCAAAAATGAGTCTTTTTTCAAAAATAGTGCAAACATACCATAGAAGTTAGAAACTTTAAATATACCCTCAAAAGCATTTCCCCTGTCAACTAATACAAACAAGATCACACCAATTATACAAGTGAATAAATTTATGGATACCATTAAAATTAGAAACTTTCCTTTAAAATGTTTCTCTATGATATGAAGTCCAACAAAAACAAAAACAATCCAAACTGCACCTATATGAAGTGCTAACACTTATAAACTTGTAGCCAACCATTTTAGAGTTGCCAGAATCATAACTTCAAGTCTTCATCCCATATCTTATAATAATAAATTATAAGAGAAAACGCAATGTTGTAAAATTTAACAACATCACTTCCAATCCGCAAGGATGAGTCCAAAACACATTGAAATAAAAAATACCCTCATTTTTATAACTCATTTTCCCTTCTTAAAATAACCAAGGCACTAAACGAAACTTCTTCAAATGCAAAAGGCGAAAATTGAAGAGACAACCCACCAGCTAAATCGTCTGAATATCCCAACTTTAACATCAAATCCAAGCTATATTGAGTTTTCCCTACTCGAAGCTGAACACGTAATAGGAAAAACCTACAAAATCAAATCTAATGCGAGAAAAAGCTTCGGAATTTGAACTCCGGAGCACTATTCAAAGCTAGGGTTTCCAAGGACGAAATTCCGATTACTGTTTTGTTCTTCCCCAATTCGGAAATGCACGCTTGAGCTAACTACGGAGCTGAAAATTGGAGTCTTCCAGCTCGAACAAAGCAGGGGTTTTCGACAATTCGGCAAAAAAGGACAAAAGCGTTGTAATTATAAATATAATTTTCGCCACAAAACGACGTCATTTCAGTTCAATGTAGATAACTTATCTATCTATATTGATCACAGAAAAAAATGAATACCTGTATTAATTATAATAATTATTAGATCTGTTCATTTTATTTTTATTTTTATACATAAAGCAAAGCTAAAAAACAGAGTTACCAAAGATAACTTACGAGCTTTCTCATTATGTGTAATGAGCAATGCGACAACAGAGCTTGAGTCGCCTTCCTTTGATAATTAGTTTCTTAACACTCTTCCTCCAACCTAAGTGGAGCCTTCTAGAACATCTCATAATTCAGCATCTCATGCTAAACAAGTACCAATTTTGTAAGAAAATCCCCTTATCCAGTTGCCACTTGAGTCTTGCAGCAGCCTACCACAAGCAGCGACCCCTGTATTGCTCGTAAAAGTATCATCTGTATTTAATTTAATAAATTCTTCCTGCGGAGGAAGCCAAATAATAATATAATGGACCAGAAGAGAAGTATCATGTCCAGATGCATCACACACTTGCTGGGCATTTTCAATCAGTGTTTAAGAACTCGGGCCGGCCATCGACCCGGTTGAGGTCACGGGATCACGGGTTCAACCGGGGGGTCACGGGGTCACTACGCTGACCCGATTTTATATATTAAATATATATATATATATATATATATATTTATATATCCTATATGAAAGTATTAAAAAACAAACCACTAATCATCAAAGATTCAAAATATATTTAAAATAATTCATCAATTACAACCACAAGTCAATATCACACAATTTATATATGAAAATATTAAAAAACAAATCACCAATCATCAAAGATTCAAAATATATTTAAAATAATTCACCAACTACAACCACAAGTCAATATCACACAATGTAATTAAAGTATCAAGATACCAAGTAAGAATGAGTTTTTGTTTTCCATCGACGAGGGTTCTGCCTCTTCTCAGAAGATCCATAACAAAGGAAAATTTAAAGGAAGTAAGAATGAGTTTTTGTTTTCCATCGACGACCATAAGGATTTCATTTGAATGGGAAAAATTCTTACATTTTCTAGAATATTCACAGCAACGAGGTGAAGATTAAAGACGTCTAGCTAGGTCGTTGGGAGAAAAGAAAACGATTAAATTTAGGTTTGCAAGCATTTTTATTTTTTATTTTTAATAAAATGATGTTGTTTCATGGAATTTTTAAAATAAAAAACATGCAGTGACCCCCTCTGACCCGAGAGTCACTAAAATCCAACTGGGTTTTGGGGGTCAGAGGGGTTGATATGCATATAAGGTCCAAGTTGTGACCCCAACCCTCAAAGGGGGGCAGGGTTGACCCCGAGGGGGCGGGGTAGGGTTTTAAAACACTATTTTCAATCATAGGGAGATACGGGTGGATAAAAGGAGGGGCTGGTTGGACATGTGCAACTAAATTACGTCAGTGCCATATCATCAAGCAGCAAACAACGAAAAAAAGTAGCATGTGTACTTTTCCCCCTTATGACCCTAGTTCCATTTTAGCCACTCAAATATATCAACCTCAAAAAAGGCTTCCCTTTCTAAAGGAGGCAGAATAGAAGTCCATATCCTTTTGATGATAAGACAGTCCCTAAGGGCATGTTTGGTGTGATGTATAAGACCTGATAGTATAAGCTTGTACTATACGTTATGACATTTTTAGTTGTTTGGTGTGACCACGCATAGTATAAGCTTATACAACATGATCGCTTTATACATCAAAATGATGTATGACTTAATCAGATCTAAGGAGATGAGATTAGACCTGATAAGATAATGATGTATTAGGCATAAATCCTTCTCATATCTCTTCCCCATTCTAACCCTTGCTTTGGAAAGTTGTTGTGATTCTTCAATGGCTTTGACACTTCAGATGAGAAAATCACTACCACCCACAACAAGATTCATCAATGACTTTAATCCCTTGCAAGCACCCAATCCAATTGTTGCTCTTCATCGAGAATGTCACCGACGCATGAACCCAATTCCATTAATGGAACACTTCCCTTCTTGGGTCTTCGTCATGTTCAACCGTGATCTTTCCTAAAAGGGTTTTTTTCAAAACCCATTTTTGCTTCCCTGAGGTTCAGGACGCAGATTTGGAAGATTCTCGAGCCAGCTGGGCTGATGGCGCGTAGAAGAAGGAGAGGAGGAAGATGAACAAGCACTAGTACTAGAAGGGTATTTTTGTCAAAAATATTTATTTTTATCCTATCTAGTATTATATAGTTCATTACCAAACATTAGCTAGTATTATCTAATACAATACATTATTTTATACAATGTCATACCAAACGCAGGATAGTATTAAAATTTAATCAGGTCTTATACAATCAGGTCTTATACTATCAGGCCTTATCTTATATTATGCACCAAATATGCCCTAATAACATGCAGTAAGCTTTCTACTTGTTCATTGCAGATGGGGCATCGAGGATCCCTATGCGACCAATGAGCACTCCAGCTTTGTTAGGTAACCTGTTATGGGCTAATTTCCATTGTAAATTTTTATGTGCTGAGGACTTTTCCAACCTCACAAATTCCTCCAGAACGCACATGGCAAGTGGGCATTATTCGTCATGGCACCTAATAGAGATGTATAGCAATTTTTTACTATGACCCCAGGCAAGTGGGCATTATTCGTCATGGCACCTAATAGAGATGTATAGCAATTTTTTACTGTGACCCCAGTCGTATTTTCAGTCTTTCAACCCGACGATTTGATCCCTCCTCTAAAGCAGGTGGCAAGCAACTCAAGATTTGCTGTATAGTATTTTCAGGTAGTCAAGTCCGCAGTAGCTCAATTTGCCAATTGTCGTTGACATCCACATAATCAATCATACACACATTTGTGGGCTTCTTCTTCCAGGACTGAAGTACTAGTGCCTTTTCATTTTATTTTATTTATTTAACTGCCCTAATAACATGCAGTAAGGTTTCTACTTGTTCATTGTGTAACAGCCCGTGTTAACCCAGATTGTTAACATACTATCGTATTAAGCCACGCTTAATTAAAATGCGGAATAACCTTTTCTTAATTCAATTATGACGTCATTAACTTAACCAACTTGATTACTTAATCAATTTCATATAACACTGCCTGTATGTAAATTGCAAGACAACTAACTGAATACCTCATAAATAAATATAATGTGAGTATCTAAAGCCACAGGACTACAACCCGTAGCCTGGGTCAAAATCCTGATACTTTAATTACAACTTCGATTAAAAGACCATAACCAAACCATGTGGCATGGACAAACCCCATGCTCACCAAATAAGGCAACAATGCCCAATAACAGTCTCAACATAATAACATAAACAAAGCGGAAAACATAACAGCAGTCAACATCCAGCATGACAGCATATCATAATATCAACTTAGCTCTGGCCTCCTGCCACCTGAGCCCTCAACATTACCTGATCCTAAAATAAGCGTCCCCAAACGTGGGGTGAGATCTCTAAACAAGAAATCTCAGTAAGACAAGGGGTCCTCAAGGATCTTCCACCCCAAGCTCACTTACATGTCTAATATAAGTTCAAAAACAGTATTTACAATATAAGTTCCAAAACTATGCGATGCAGCAGATAATCATGCCATGTGTGTTTATCAAATCTACTGGCCAGAGAAATGCAGGAATACGTCTATACCTACATGAGTACAAGGAACACCGCTTGCACCTCACCCACAGCCTCACCATCTTGTATGTACCACATACTCAGGCTTACCGTATAGGTGGACACCACATGCATATCATAAAAGCTCATTGCATATAATAGTTCAACAGCATTTCCAAAACATCAAAGCATGTAACACAACATGCATAAACCACATCCCCATGGGACATGGTGGAACAACCAAATGGCTAAACCGAGGACACGAAAGCTTACCTTGCAAGCTAGCTATCCAAGCCAAGAGTCCAACCACTCTCAAGTCCAAAAATAGCAGTATCACAATCTGATATGGACCAATAATACATCAATATTTATGCATCACAAGCATACAACTTAAAGACTACGCCTTTCCTTTACGTTTTACGTCTTAAGGCTCCCAACAAAGCCATAAGCCCTTACTCATATGATTCTGACTTAGTTCATTAATTACAGAAGTTCAACTTCCTTAATCTAGGGTTCACAAACCCCCAATAGCTTACTGTTCACACAGCACAGCTACTGTTCTGCGAAAACCCAGGATATCCGGATATCAAAAGGGACATATCCGGATATGTCATATCCGGATATCCCACTGGCCATATCCGGATATACCATATCCGGATACCCAGTTCCCACATCCGAATATGTATATCCGGATACCATATCCGGATATGCATATCCGGATACCATATCCGGATACTGATATCCGGATATCTGTTCGACAAATATCCGGATATCTCACGACAGAATGCAGTTTCTGCATTTCGTGAATATCCAACCCAAAGATTCAACTTTTAACACAAGTACACGTTAAAGCATGCATCTTTAATCTATTTTAGGTTCATACTCATTATACCTTCTTGTTTACTCATTAAACATGGCCAAGACATCAACTTTAAGCATCAAACTTAAGATCAAAGGTGAGGAAACTTACCCCAAGCGTTAAGCAGCCAACAATGGTGCTCTTGGAGCTCACAAGTCAGCTCCAAGGTACAGACTTTAGGGAGGACGGAAATGGAGCAACAAGGTGAGTTCTTTCTTCACCAAGGAAGCTACTTGAAGCTTCAACACCCACACAACACCAACTCAGCCTCACACCTCAACCAAAACAGCCTTCTCAACTCAGAATGAGACCAACAATGTAATCTCAAGGCCCACTCTCACCCTCACAAGTGTTTAAAGTGATGGAACAAGCATGAAAGGTGGTAATCTAGGCCAAAAGAAGAAGAAGAAGAGCAAATGAAGCACAAAGGGTGGAGGTGCAGCAAAGAGAGCTCAACACCAGCACAAACTCACGTAGGAGGCTGCACAATTTGACCTAGAAACTTGTGCCATTAAGTGTATATAGCCACTTAAGCCAAATCGCGCAGTATTAGCCTTAATAGCAAAGTAAAAGATCTTGATCCCAAACTTCGGAATCTAGACCTAGACATTTTTCTAAGATTTGTCATATTTTTATTTTATTTTTCGGAGCACCTTTCCGGTACGCGCTTTTCCATAGCCAGTATTAGTTCTGGCATCAGATTACGTTATTTTGACTTGAAACTTGTTTTACAAGTCCTACATAATATTCTAGTAATTATCATGCATTCGTTATAATTTTCCGGGATACTTTTCCGGTACGCATTTATACCGGGTAGCAGAACCGGTATCTGCGCTTTTCTTCCGAAAAGCGACTTTCAGCATTTTTACTCAATCAATATAATTATTTAAGCCCATTAATAATTATTAGGGTCAATTATGGAATCATTTCCTAATTATTATAATTAATTCACTAATTACCTTAATTAGCGGTGCGGGTTCTTACACATTGCATATAGGGCATCAAGGATCCCTATGCGACCAATGAGCACTCCATGCTTTTGTAAATTTTTATGTGCTGAGGACTTTTCCAACCTCACAAATTTTTTAGGTGGCCATTATTCGTCATGGCACCTAACCTAATAGAGATGTATAGCAATTTTTTACTGTGACCCCAGTCGGTAGTCAAGTCCACAGTAGCTCAACTTGCCAATTGTCATTGACATCCACATAATCAATCATACACACATTTGTGGGCTTCTTCTTCCATAATCAATCATATCAATCAAGGGCTGAAGTACTAGTGTTTTCATTGAAATGACGTTTAAGGGTTTGGTGAAGTGTTGTTAAAACTGGACATGTCCGGAAATCGATTCTTGCAATAGAATGGACATGTTATCGACCCAGTTAACCGGTCAAGAACCGCGGTTCAACTGGTGACTCGATTTTGGAAAAGATATTTTCAATGTTGAAGCAGCTGGGATTTGAACTCAAGTCTCATGAGAATGCCTAACAACAACTTACCATTGGGTTAAGTTTGTTTGTTGGGTAATATGCACCATTAATATATATATATATATATATATATATATATATATATATATATATATATATATATGTTCGCTTTTTCTGCAGTTACTGCAGATAAGTTATCTGCAGTCAGCTCAATACGACGTCGTTTTGGGGCAGAAATTTTGTAATTTTAATTTATTTTAGGTTTATAATAGTCTTTATATTTGTAATTTTTTAAGATTTCAATACCAAAACAACGTCGTTTTGAGAGTAAATGCAGATAACTTATATGTATTAACGGCATAAACATTTTTCCCATAGATATATATATATATATATATATATTATCATTTAATATAATTATTTCAAAATAACATTTAGTGAGGATCGAACCGTTGTTATGAAGATATAAATTATAGTCTTTACCACTAAATTATATTTAGTACTTAATTCATTTGAACCATTTAAAATATTTATTATCTAATTGAGTATGAAATATAAATTTATATATATATATATATCTGGTTCATGCAGTTGAACCAGTGACTTACTTGTTAAACCAGTGACACACTGACCCAGTACCTAGGGGTGGTAATTTGGGTTGGCCCGCCCCGACTGGCCCTGCCCCGCCACCAACCCACAAAAAACGGGGCGGGGCGGGTTAACCCGCCATTAAATGTGGGTTGAAAAAATGAACCCACCCCATTTTATAATGGGTTGGCGAGTCAACCCACCAACTCGCCAATTAAAAAAATACATAATTAAAATTTAAAAATAAATTATATTTTATTAATTTTTCTAATATTATTTTATTTTATCTCACACTTCTTTTAATTTTTTTTTTTGAGTCTCAATCTTAAATTATACTAATATTTGTCAAAACATTCTTTAGAAACTCATTTGTCTCCGTACAAAGATAACATTTGTCATAAATAAAATTGTTATTCTTTATTTTTCCTAGGAAGTACTAAGATAAAAAAGAATTGGATATCACAAAAATTTATTGATTAATGAAATACTACTAAATTGTAAAAAATAAATAAAAATATAACCTGACGAGTCAACCCGCCCCGCGGCGGGTTGAATCCGTTTTGACCCACTTCTAGGCGGGGCGGGTTGAAATGGGTTGGTGGGTTGAAAATCTCAACCCAACCCGCCCCGTTTTGATGGGTTGACCGGTCGGGCCCAACTAGGGGTGAAAGTGGGCTGGGCTGGGCCGAGCTTTGCCCTATACAGCCCAAGCCTATATCAAAAAAGTCTGAATTTGGTCCGGCCCAATAGCATTGTATGAATTTAACTGTTAGTCTGTCTTGGCTTATTTATAAAAAAACAAATGGCCCGGCCCGGCCCGTTGGCCTGTTAATTTTTAACTTCCAAGTAGACCATGAATCAACTCCACAAAATACTCAAATTCTATTGTTAAAATAAAATGACAATCTTAACATCCAAACAGAACCATGAATCATAACAATAACTAAAGAAGTCATCCATACTATGTAAATTAAAATAACTACATGAATACAACACATCATAATGACTACAAGAGTAGCCAAAAACTTATCTTCATCTTTTCTCCCCTGCAAATACAATTCCAAGGTTACATAAGTTGGCAAATAATTTGTAAATGTAGAAAAAAAACAAGAATAAATAATAAAAACAAAAAAAACCAAGATTAAGAAACAAAAAAAACCTTTTAATAGATTCACATAGACAATCTCACGTGCTGAGATGTTGGTTCTTCCTACATAAAATAAGGAGTAACTCTAATATATTAAACAAATGGGCCAGCCTTGGAGGCTCGTGGGCCAGGTTTCATATATAACAATCCGGCCCAATTATGTAATCAAACCTTTACACCAGCTCAAGCCCAGCCTGTCAAGTAAAAAGGCCGAGCCAAACCAGGCAACTAATGGGCCGGGCTGTAGGCCCCTATGGGCCGGCCCGGCCCAATTTCACCCCTAGGCCCAACTTATATTGCCACCCTCGACAGGATTGTCCAGGTTTAATAACATTGGTGAGAAAAACATAAGTTATGTCATTTTAAGAGAGATAGACACAAAGAATAAATGTCATGAAGAGAAAGTGGGTAATTTTTTTTTTAATTTAAATTTTAAATAAAAAATATTTTTGTGTGTCTATATATATCTTAAAATGGCATGACATCTCAAATTCATTAAAATATTATGTATTGATTCTTGAATACCCGATATGATAGAATATTCATCGGAATGACTATTGTATCGGCTTGACCTTTCATAACCGGAGACAGAATAAAACACGTCCATAACAGAGACGCTTACTGTCTTTACGTCGTTTAAAATGAGAACCTCTTCTCCCGACGTTTACCACGTAAGTATGTAATTACAATGACTGAAAGGTATACTTTCCCAATGTTTAAACTTTCCCATGCTTAGGGCCGAACCCCTTCAATTCAGGCTGCATATTTTATGCAAATCATGCCACAATGATAACAATTGGTACTTCTGATTTCCCAGTAAATAAATACACTTTACAGAACGCGTTTTTGAGCGAACTTTGGAAAAAGTGGAGAAGGAATATGAGATGATATTGAAGAGAACTTTGGAAAGCATTTGCATTCGAACCATATATCCCAACACCACCACTTCGGTTATCGTCCAGGTATTTTTTTTTTTTTTTTTAATTGCCCTAAATCCAATCACACACCATATTAGCAACTCGTTTTTTGCTTTATTTTCTGAAACTGAATCTGAATAACTAACTAACTTCATTACTAATCTGTTACAAACCAAAACTAACTTCATAACTAACTAGCTTAACTGATTGAATGACAAGTGTAACCGAATTCATTCAGTTTAAGGGCAGCTTGCTTGCTTGATTCATATAACACGTGCGTGAAATGTATAATTAGTAAAGTGTAACTTGACACGTATGTTCTTCAGTTTCTGCATTTTCATTTATCTGCTATAGTTTATAAATTTTTATGTGACATGTGATTTGAAGTTAAAGCCATTGAGTGAAGCTACATTAATGATTTTATATTTCTCTAATAATTTTCATGTTCCTGTGGCATAAACAAATTTTGAAGTTGGAGGCCTGGGTTCATTGCTTCTTGTACACAACTAATTTAGTGCCTTTTTATCTTATGCGAGAAAATGAAAGCATTTGCCTATTTAGTTTTTCCAAATGCAATTCTTTCAGTCCTACCAGAGGGATCATTGCAGGTGGGTTTGTTACGCAGGGTGCTATGTCAGGTATTCTTCCACTCTTAACGTTTTTCTAGTTAGTTCCTTCAATTAGAAAGTTGGTTGAGCCTAGTGTTTTATACGTTTCTATTTTTTTTTTCCAGAATTAGCCTAGTACTTTAGCACATTGTTTCATAGAATTTGCTTGTGTAGGTTTAACTTTCTTATGTGTGATCTAAATAGTTTTCTGTTTAATTTTCTTCAAGTGGATGATTATCTTCGCTGCCTAGAATGAGGGAGTGCTACTGCTGTAAGGTTTTCTGAATTTTTGAGGAAGAACATAGAGCCTAAATCTACAAGCGAAGCATCTAAAGCCTGGTGATTTCAAATCAGCTAAAGCCATATGTCTCATTTCATAAACAGCTTGTACCTTTGGTACTATGATTATGATATTTTGCTGACTATTTTGTAATTGTTTTCAGTGTGATCTGCGAGATTTGTAGCAATAACAGTGCTCCTCTATTTATGTCTTTTGGACTGTATTTATTTTATTTGTTTGCATCTTTGTTCCCATTACAGGCTTACAGCTTTTGTATGTACTGTGGAGATTTAAGAACTGCCATTTTTCACATGTATCTTGTTTCAAATTGGCTTAAATATACATTGTCCTTATAATAGTAGTATTATTTTTTAGTTTTAGTTCTTAAATTTGCATATGATTTGTATTCTTTACTTTTTAGAAGTGAATGTTCTTTATCTTTACTGATATCATAAATTTGATAATCGTTGATGTTGGAAAGGAACTCTCATATCTAGTTTGACATTTGTTTTAATGTTCCACCTGACATTAAATTTGTCCATGTAAGAGTGGCAAATGCCTCGTGATGTGGCATTATAAACTAGATGGAAATTAAAGCTTGGATGTGTCATTATAAACCAGATGAAAATTGAAGCTTGAATGTGGCATTATAAACATGAAACTCACCTGGCATAGAGGTAATACTTGAAAAACCCTAATGAGTACTTCATTACATAGAATTAAGCATGCTGCTAGTGGCACATTATGAAGAGGTCACATACCTTACATTTTATGGTATTCTGATATGTGAATATCTTTTTCTTCCAAAATTTGTCACTATACTGCATTTGAGAACAGAGCTAGATGATAAGTTTTGGTGAATTGAAATTTGGGGTCAAAGTTTCTTGTCAAAGATGCTCAAGGCATTTGAAGTAAATGCATGGATTGGGGGGACCAAGTAGCGTTATCTGGTTCTTCATCTCACTATACGCAGCAGAGAGGATTAACTGGTTCTTGAGCACAACCTGAGTTATATGTTTCACCTAGTATTCGTCCACAGTCAAATCTTAATCTACCATTTCAATCTGGCGTTAGTGGTGGTACCATTGGATCCACCTTACCATTAAAATCTTCAGCAATTTCATCTCATGCTGTTAATGTGGGTGCTCCTTCTGGGGCTCCACCTGGGGAACCTGCCAAAAGGAAGAGAGGAAGGCTTAGGAAATATGGCTCTGATGGAACTGCTCCAACATCATCTAGTCATCTTGGAGGTACTATGATTGATTGATTAAAAAATTCATTTGTTATGTTGGAACTTGGAAGACTGCCTTAAGTATTCTATTTATGGACGGAAGTTAAGACTAGCATTTTTACTGCAAATTAAGATTGTTTTGTTGCTACTTTTAAGACTGTTTTAAATTTGAGCCTTCGATCATGTGTTGTAGCTCTTGCATAATGCTGGACTAACTAATACTGAGTTGTAACGTTCAAACATTAAATTTATTGGACAAATAATTCATAAATACACTCTGAAGCATGTACGTACATACATGTATGCATACATATATGTCTATGTAGCACAAATAAATTTTAATCTTGCATTCTACTGAAACAAAATAATCTTTGGCCATTGAGTCATTTTGGCCTTTTGAGTCACCATTCTCTTTTGGTTCGTCCACTGTCTGATCCCAATCTACCATTTCAATCCAGCATTGGTGTTACCATTGGATCCACCTTACAATTAGAATCTTCAGCAATTTCATCTCATGGCTCTAATGGAATTGTATCATTGGCACTGACTCCAAAATCATCTAGTCATCCTGGAACCTTGACACACAGCCAGAAACAAGGCAGAGGGAGTTCGCATGGGACTGGGAAGAAACAACAATTGGCATATCTTGGTAAATCTCTATTGCAGCTTTTAGTTTCTCTTGTGTTAAAGATGAGTATTATTTGAAGTTGAAAGGTTGATGGGTTGTGTACCGTTGGGTTCTATAAGCCCAATATGTTCTCTGTGAGGGGATATGGATCACTGTATGGGTACTACTGCTAGCAAAGGTAGAGACCAAGCTAGGCAGCAATGTCCCAGGTATGAATCTATCACGAGTTGGGGGTGTGTGTGTGTGGGTGTTATTCCGGGCTTATAGGAATTGGCAGAGTAACGATACATGAGATGCCCTATTGCCTGGTGATGGAGGGGTATTTATAGGAGGAGTGGATGCTCAACTCTGTGGGTAGGTAAACTGAGTCAACTCTCCTTGGGGGATGTTAGGGGTGGCTGATATTGCTTTGGCAGCAGCGATGTTGTTCCTGCTGGGATGGTAGTAGTCACTGTTGTTATCTCTGTAGCAGGGAAGTTTCCATTTAGGGGTTTGGGAAGACCCTCCAGCAGTCGTATATTACTTGTGTGCTCTCGAATTCTAAATTCTTACAACTTTCCCTATGGGATGATATCTGGGACTCGAAAGAATCTTATATTACTTGTGAGTTGTGACGTGTGCTCTTGCGTAGTAGTCGTAGTTTTAATTCCTTTTTTTGCTATTACGCTAACAATATGCTAATATCAAAATGACTTGAATGAACAATGGCCTCTAAATTCCAAGATAGTTTGCTATATATTATTAATTTCCTTAAATTTAAAGTTTTGCTAATTCCTAAGAGAGAGATTCATTTTATATATTAAATTTTAGACAAATGGAAATCTGATTAGAATTAAGTTGGACGACTATGATTTAAATCTTCATTGATATATACCTTTATACCTTTCCACATTTGTTGTAGAATTATAGACGTAAAACAACCATTACATAGTTTGTTAATTACGGCATCAGAATATAGTAATCAAGCTATTTGGAAAACACATTTTTCAATGCTGACAAATTAAAAGTTTCTAACCAAGTACACACTCGCATACATGTTTGTGTATGTATCATTGTTATTGACAACGTGCATAGCATGACTTAGCGCCTTCATCCTACTATTCTCAAAACGTGGCGTCATGGGGCCATGATAACGGAAAAATCATGGGAAATAGTTGGCTATAGCGCCCCTCCTTGAAATGTAGGGTAAAAATCCCTATTTGCCCCCATCCGTGCATTGTACAAGTAGCAATTTCAGGGGCAAAAATGACTTTTCCGCCCCCTTTACCCTAATATATATTAGGCCTATCTTCAGTATTGCAAAACCCTATCGAAACCCTTGAACTTAGAGGCGCTCCTCTCTCTCTTTCTCATTTGTTCCATCAACCCCATTGCTCGCCGTTGGTTTTTCAGCGATTGCTCTATCCTAGTTCTGTAAGTCCAATTCTCGTTGTGTTTTGTTCTTGTTTGTTTTGCCTTTAATTTTAGGTAATTTTTTTATTTTTGAGTATTTTATATTTTTAGTGTAATGAGGGTGGGCCTAGAACTATGGTAAAACTGTTTCTTTGTGACCTAGAGGTCATAGGCTCAAATCTAGGGAATAACCTCTTAGAAAAAAATATAGGGGTAAGATTGCATACGAGGATTTCCCTTACCCTTACCTTTGCAAGTCAGGATTTAATGAGGAGTGACTTTTGATTTATGTGTGTAGTATAACCTAATACAGCATTTATATAGACTTCATTGTAGCGGCTATCTCACAATCCTGCTATTGTAGTTTTAAGGTTGGTCACTACTCAGCACTATACGAGATTGATAATTATGGTGTGGATGTGAGATGAATGCACATAACAAGTTGGGTAATTTGATTTTATTATGCTATCAATATTGAATTGTGCACTTAAATATGCAATAGGTTAAGCATGAGATATAATACTGAAGCTCATAAAGTTGTAGACTTGTAATAAGCAAAGTTTCAAGGGCAAAAATATGCATATTAAATAACAAGAATTTTACCAAAACAACATTTGTGAAGTAATGAAAATCTTAGAATGACTGACGAGATCTTTAGATTTGTATGATTAAGTATGACCAACTTGATTATTAAAGTCTGTATGATTCATATTCCTTATCTAGACTGTATTTCTTTTGATGAAGAATACAGCTTATCTTTTTCTTTGGAAAGGCCTAGAACCCATATGGGGGCCTCCTTGGCCCAAGATTACAGTTTAGTGAGTTACAGTTCCATATGAATTCCATATATACGAAATTCTAACTCACTTCAGATATTTATCATAATGGCATATGAGATTGCTTAGTTCTATATTTGCACTCTCTTACGTAAAGGATGATTCACCCTAGAGAATAGATTTTACTATTTTTTCTTTTGATGTTTTGAGTGGTTACATATTGCCAGGTGAATTGATATCTGGTTCGGCGAGATGGCATTCACTTCTCACATCATCCACATTTATAATGGAGAAGTATGTCACAAATTTTCATGAATTTGAATCTACCTGTGTTTTGTTATTATGTGTTAAAATTATAGGAAAAATATATGGAAAAGAGAGGAGAGAAAAATAATACTCTAAATGATATTATTTTGTTAGTTTAAGACTCTGAATGATGTTATGATTATGTGATGTTTTGATATTCAATGTATGGAAAAGAGAGAAGAGAAAAATAATACTCTAAATGATGTTTTGTTAGCCTAATAAACTTATTTATGCTAATTATTCTTTGTCAAGACTACTGTTGTACAACTAGTACAAGCCTAGACTATTAACAGAATAAAATTCCTTAAACTATATGAATCATGATATTTTTATATATGTAATCAAATATTACCCATGAATTTCTGTCAGTATTACTTTTCTCTTATTTACATGAGGGTTTATATAAAACATCTGAAGGGCCGGCTTGGCTCATGATATTTGCCGTAGTATATATGTAATCAGTCTCTCTAAAAGCATGATTTCTGTCAGTATTTCTGTTCACGAAGTGGGTATTTTACATGAGGGCCCTTTTTTTTATTTAAAACATCTGTTGGCATCTTTGGACCGACATAGGTGACACTATGTACAATTGGTATGTTGAAATAATGATAAAACTAATTGTATAAAATACTAAACAGATGTTCACAATCATACTATGTTTCTCTTAAAAGGAAAATTCAACTTAGTGAAGCCAAAACCAAGTATTATGATGATATTGATGTCTACCGTAGTAAAGAAGAAAATAATGTGGGACTTGCCTCAAAATTCATTTGTGGACATATGTACTCAATTTACTCTTTTATGTCCTTTTGTTAATTGATTTTATATCATGATGAAGTTTGTGCCATTTATTCTAGCATTTATGTAAATATTGAAGACTTACTCTCTTCTGAACCTTTTTTTTTTCTTTTTCTGTAGGACATTGGAACAAGAATTATGGCATTTTCTCAGCAGGGTCCTAGATCTGTATGCATTTTGTCAGGCACTGGTGCTGTATCAACTGTCACACTTTGTCAACCTGCAACTCCAGGTGGCACTATCACATATGAGGTTGGACACTTTCTTATACACTTTCTTATTGTTATGTACGTTTTGATATGGAATTGCGATTACGTAAAGACACATATACCCACATTTACACATACATAACACCGTGCACATAACGAAATGGAAACCCTTTATGAAGGTACTATGGTTGATTGATTAAAAAATTCATTTGTTATGTTTGAAAATTGGAAGACTGCCTTAATCATTCTATTCGTGCACGGAATAGCATTAATTAGTACTGCAAATGAAGACTGTTTTGTTGCTATTTTAAGATTGTTTTGAATCTGAGCCTTTGAACATGTGTTGGAGCTCTTCCATAATGCCAGATAAACTGAAACCAAGTTGTAAAGTTCAAACATGAAATTTATGGGACAAATAATTCTTAAATACACTCCGAAGTATGTACATATATACATATATGCATTAATGCATATATACATTCCTATGTGGCACAAATAAATTTTAATCTTGCATTCTACTTATACAAAATAAAAAGGGGACGAATCGGAGCAGTGGTAAAACTGTTTCTTCATGACTGAAAAGTCATGGGTTCGAATTCAGGAAACAGTCTCTTTGCAATTATGTAAGGAAAATGCTGCATACAAGCATTTCTTCTACCCCACACTCGCTAGTCGGGTTTAACGGGGAGTGGTTTGGTATTCTACATATACAAAATAATATTTTGGCATTGAGACATTTTGAGTCACCATGCTTTTTTGGCTACAAGTTTTTGACTTTCCTAGCTTTATTGACATATTTGGAATGGGAAATATATATAATTGATGGCCTATAATTATTAGCCTTCCTAGTGGAAATCAGAGATTCCACATTTGTATTATTGAATACCTTCTTATTTTTGTTTTATTTGATATTTATCTCTCTTTTATTGTTGGTTGATTTTTTGCTTTATAGGGCCGTTTTGAGTTATTGTCTCTATCGGGCGCTTTTTTGCTAACTGAGAGTGATGGCTCACGCCAACGAACTGGAGGAATAAATATTTCCATTGCTAGTCCTGATGGTCGAGTCATTGGGGGAGTTGTTGCCGGGGTGCTTATTGCAGCATGTCCTGTCCAGGTAACAACATTTTTAGTGCTGCCATAACATTATATTATAGAGTTCTATTAATCTCCTCTTGCTGCAAAGAAGTTATCTGTAGCTGCCACATAATTTTTTTTTTCCAGGATACGAAACCGTATCCTGAAAAGCATGTAACTGCTGTGTGGAACAATGTCTTTGCAGCGGCTGAAGACACATATTTCCCTATATTATCTCTTGAAATCATATCTCTCATTCCCACATGTTAAAATCAAAAGTTTCCAGCTATTTACTACATATAAAAGTCTTGAGATTTTAGATATGTTCCCATTCCCCTAGTTTTCTTTTGGATGGCTAGACTGAATTTATCATGCTATAGGTGATACTTGGGAGCTTTCTATGGAGTGGATCAAAGGCAAAGAAGAGGAAAAGGGAAGTCTCAGAAGGTGCAGAAGTTGATGTGTAGTCAGATCATGAGGGAGTTCATATTCCAGTTGCAGTGAATAGCAATCAAAGTCTCACTCCAAATATGCGTGATTCTCATGTTGACATTGATTTAATGCGTGGGTGATAGAATGGGAACTACCAACAACAAAGTTGAACCAGCTGACTTTTGTAATTAATAAATTTTACTTATCCACCCATGATTGACTTGGGGTTATACTCATATATTTGTGGCTTTGAGGATTTTTAATTTGAGGATTTCATGTTCCTGATTGGTAATGATACAATTTATATCCTATTTGAAATAAAAATAAAAAATGACATTGAACTAGATTTTTTTGTGGTTTATGAGCATCAGTTATGACATAATCTCGTGAATTTTGTCATAAAACTGTCTTCTGGAAGGCAATGAAAAGGGTACATGAAGATTGAAGATTTACTGCTGAGAATGCATAATGTGAAAACATTGTGTATATACGAAGGTATTGTATTTTGTATTCATGGTTAATGTTTTGGACCTATATGAGCTTCTTCTAGTCATATGAAATAGGCGCTGTCGATTTGCAAGTAAAACCTTTTTATAAATAAAGGGTTAAGTCTTTTTGAACCCTAATCGTTATTTAAAGTTATTGCGAGAGAATAATATAAACCATTAAAAAAGTCATCACTTAACATCTTTAAATTTTGGGTTGAATTAATTCTTTACATGGTATTGGAGCCTCGTGTCCCAGGTTCGATCTTTATAGCTCCCCATTTTCTCTTGTGGAATTTTCTTAGCATAGGTAGGTGAGCTTGTGCATTGTCCATCATTCAAACTCAATGGGTTCTAATGTGAGGGAGCATGTTAGAGAATAATATAAACTATTAAAAAGGCCATCACTCCTATGATTGAAATAGCGCCGCTTTAGCGCGCTATATCGCTTCAGTTGCGTGTTGCGGCACCCAACCGCTATTTTCGCACCGCGACGCTATGGTTTCCGGTAGCGGTCAGTAGCGGCCGGTTGCGGCGGTGGCGGACGGAAGCTCTTGCAGCGCTACCACGTCGCTACAGGGAACTGAAGAGAAGTCACAGACATTCAGGGAGAAAAAGAAATGTAAAACGCACGTCAAGAGAAAAGGCTGTAGGTGATGCTGCAGGCTGTAGCTACGATTCATATTCTTGGAAACTGAGTTTTGACAGCTCCTTCTCCCTGTTCACTGCATCATTACCCCTATTCTCCTCTTTCCTAGTTTGATAATCCTATTCTTTCCACCAATTCACATTTTAATCAAATATATTTATTTTTAATAATCAAGATTTATATTATATACTTTAAATAAATTATAATTTACATGATCTTATAATGTAATATAAAAATAATTTGTTACCATAATATATATATAATATAAAATTTATATTTTATATTAAAATAGAAAATTACAAAATTATTATTGTTCATTTATTCATTAATATTTAGAATTCTCTCACATAAAATAAATCATATTAAATGATATATGAGAAAATTGATCTTTTGAAGTAATAAGAATGAATTTAAAAAAAAATGTGTTTGGCTGTATTGTTATTAATTTAGTTGTTTTATGTTCCTTCGATCCTTGTTTTGAACGTGTAGTATTATATTTTCCATTCCTCATCTCTCCTATTTTGGGTGATTTCTTTTCATATAGAATTTATATAGTATTTATATATGTGGTATAATTTATTATAAATAAATATGGACTTCACAGTAGCAGCTTTACCGCTACCCGCTATAGCGCTTTGGGGTCAGGCCTACACGCTATTTAAAACTATGCATCACTCAATATCTTAAGGTTTTGGTTTAAATTAATTTTTTAATTATTGTGCAGAGATCACATCCCTTTTGGCTTTCTGTCTCCTCATAGTGCACAATGATCTACCTCCATCCGAGGCACCCCAAGTCCACAAATCGAGAAGTAACCTTTGATCCTCCGAAATAATACAATTACGTTTTTGCCTTTTCCTCCCTAATGGTAATATTATACCACTTTTTTCAATTCTGATTTGTGGAAAACGTAACCTTTAGTCACCAGATAGTAAAGGATGTTTTGATTGTTACTGTAAAAGAGTATGCTTAGTAATAGCAGAAAAGTGTTCAGGTTTGTTAAGCTGAGTTAGTTATGTCTATTGTCCAAATGTCTGAATTAGTTCATCTTAATACTGCGTCTTATTTTTTTCTCCTGTATGTGGTCGCGATACCATTTATAAAGAATGAAGATTCAATGTCCACATTACTTGTTAGCTTTATCTCAAAAGGTTACTTCTATAAACGTTCTCCTATCAATCAAAGTTCTATATTTTTTATAGCTGTGAGGAATTTTAATTATCCTTATGCTTTGCCAATTTGAAATAAAACTGTAACATTAGCCTTTTATTAGTTACACATTTTGTTTTTATATCAACCGGTTCATTAATCATCTGATTAATCTAATTCGATCGTTGTTGGATCAATTATATGATATTGTTCTCCGAGATCATTTTCTTTATTTCCATTATTTAAATTCGAGACCCTTAATAAAGGAAATAAGCTCCTTACTGAAATATTATTTTTAGATTGATTGAGTCAATCAGAATTTCATTTTCTTTTCAAATTAGGTTGATGATTTTAAAAATATCATTTCAGGATTCCCAAGAATTTGTGGTACCACTAATACTGTAGTCAAATAGAACCTATACTTTTTTTAAAAAAAAAAAATCTATTTAGAAAATAGGTCATAGATTTTATTGTATATATCGGGCCTATAAACCTATACGCCGACCTATATCATATTATTTATATTAAATAAAATAAATAAAATTATTATTTTAATAATTTTGAATAATAAAATAATATTATTTTAGTTATTTTTTAATTATTGAATGTTTAATATTAAACAGGTTAACAGGCCAACACCAAAGTTTTTATATTTTAAAAACAGGTTAGACCAGACTTGTAATCTGACTACACAGACTAAAAGGTCATATCAATCCTAACAGTTTTTACACAGACCTATCCTATTTAAGTTAAAGTCTAGCCTAACTTAACCTATTTATACACCGAATTAAATCCGTGATTAGTGAAATACACTCATACAACTTTTATTTTATTTAATTTTTTTTTTCATCCAAGATATTGTATTTGTAAATATTAATTTGTTGTTATTTACATCATATAATCTTTTAATTTATTTTAGAATGTTTCGGTTTTGAACCCGGGTATTGGGCTCCCAAACTGGGTCCCACCCAGCCAAATTATCAAATATGCAAAAATGGTAACATCTTAGGGTTTAGCTCTTTTGTTTTATTTTATGAAACCTTAAAAAAAAAATGAAAACGTATGACTGAAATGTTGGATGATACAGTTGTTGCTTTTGATTTTGCTTCTGGTTCTGCAGGTTTGTGCTCTCTCTCTCTCACTCACTCACTTTGATTTGAATCATTCGGGTATTCAAATTAGAGATTGAAAGATTGTGCAGGCACAGTCATATGTGTGTGTATGTATATTGTTTGGAATTGTTAAATTTGGGAAATAGAATCATTGTCTTGTATTGTTTGTAATGGCAAATTTATTCTGTAGAGACTAGAATAGTGCATCGTAAGCTTGAATAACTGAATTGTCATTGTTCATAAACTAGACTTTAGTTACTTGAATTACTCGTACTTTGCATTCAAATGTGGACTCTTATTGGGCGATCAGCAGAAAGCCAATTACGATCCCGCTCCCAGACTAGCAGGGGAGCTGCCCCGGCCGGGGCGCTCCCGGGCTGCCTGGTACTGTTGTGGGCTGAGTTATTGTAATTTTGTTTTGGTGGTTTGGGCTTGGGCGTTAGGGTTTTCTAAATTCTATTTATATTCCATTACAAATGACTTGTAACGAGGAGTGGTGGTGAAAATAAATATAATACAGACAAGCTGGACGTAGCTTACATTAAATAAATTAGGATGACTTCTCTCTTTTCGTTTTCCAATTTGTGTGTGTCGATTTCCAACAACATGAACCTCTTCAACTCACAGAATGGAACCCATAGCAATTAAATTTTCTTTTGGATATGATGTTCTTGATTAAGAAAGAAGAAGCTGAAGCACTTGAAAATTTTTGTAGTTAGATTTTTGTACCTCTGAAAAGAAGAAGTTTTATAGTGTGAAGAGGCTGCCTCAAATATTACATCCGAACATAATAGCATATATTTTTTTGTATAACCTTTTAAAAAATCTAGCTCTAAATTTCTCTGACTCTAGTTATTGGAATTATAGAATTTAAGGCCTGGTTGAATTGGAGAATATATTATATATGTTAGACTAGGACAATGAGGGTCTAATAATTTCTTTAAGCATATTATGTTGTCGGATATTTAGAATATATTGGTACGAGTGTATTAGTATACTAATTGTTCTCTTCAATTTATCAAGGCACAAAGAGCTTGAGATGAGTGTTAAGGAAACATCAAAGAAAACTGGTGCTTCTCAAATTGTTAAGCTGGACACTGCATTGAAATTGGTAAACCTTTTTTTTTGTTGCCCAGCTTGCTATGAACAAAGAATAGGGTTTATGTATTTTGTGCTTGTAATTGCTATGAAATTGATGTGCATTCATACAGGGTATTAACTTACAGTTAAGAATGTTCTACTAAATGTGTTTGCTAAGTTTGCGGTGAGTACAAATTAACAAAGTAATTTGTATTCTAGAAAGTGATTTCCACCTTTCTTTTGATTTATATGTTTTTGGCAAGAAAGTGTTGTTTTATTTAAAGTTAAGAAGATATTCTAGAATCCCACATTTCAAGAAAAACAGAGGATTCTTGAAAATCTGTGTGAACTTTGAATACTGTGCAAAACTTGCTTCCCAGCGTCTTCCAAGTTCCAGCTTATGATGTTCTATTTTATAATAAGAATTGTTTTCTTTTCCATAGTTTTGTTTTACATTAAGATAAAGGGCCGACCCAGTTCAATACCCACTCGTGAGTGTCTGGGGAAGGACATACAAGTCCAGCCTTACCCCCGCTTTTTGCGGAGAGGCCGACTCGAAGCCGGGACCTTAAACATCACGGTAAGCAAGCTTACCACTGAGCCAAGCCGGCCCTTCTTGTTTTACATTAAGATATTATAATAAAATCTAATTCATATTATATGAAAAGAACTGTTTTCGTTACCTTAATGCAGTATTTTATCATCAGATATTCAGGTTATTCACGATTAGTTTTTATTTATTTACTGGTGTTTTTCAAATTGGCAACAATACTCTAACTTGTATCATCAACATCAACAACACCTTTATCCCAAATTAATTGGAGTCGGTGGTAGATGAACCCAAATGAAAGATACAAAAAGACTGAAAAAAATAAAAATAAAAATAAATAAAATAGTAATAATATATATATATATATATATATATATATATATAAGAAAAAAAGAAAGGGAAAAGAGGAAGAGAGGGAAATGAAGGGGAAAAGGACTAAAAAGGGACCATCTGGAACATAGGCATAACAACGGGTCTAACTCTCCACCATGCTTATAGCTTTTCTCCATTCCGTTTTAAGACATATCGTCCGCCAATCTATATCCCACTCCATTAAATCTTTTTTTACTACTTTCCCCCAAATAAGTTTCGTTCTACCTCTACCTCTTTTTGTGTTGAGCTCTTGGTAACACACTTCTGTTCTTACGGGAGCATCCAGGGGCCTTCTCATTACGTGCCCAAACCACCTCAATCTATGTTCTCTCATCTTCTCAGCCACCGATAGTACTCCTACCTTTTGTCGAATATCTTCATTTCTTATCTTATCCATCATCGTATAACCACACATCCTTATCTCTGCTACTCTCATTTTATGCTCATGTTGCCTACGTGTTGGCCAGCATTCAGCTCCATATAGCATTGCAGGTCTTACTGCTGTTTTATAGAATCTTCCTTTTAACTTAAGGGGGATTTTGCGGTCACACAAAAATCCAGATGCAGTGCGCCATTTGATCCACCCTGCTTTTATTCTATGGTTTACATCCTCATCAATCTCTCCACCTTTTTGCAAAATGGAGCCCAGGTATTTAAAGGCGTCTTTCTTGGGTACCTCTTGACCGTTTAGATGCACGGGATCTTGGTCTACATCTCTTACCCGAGAAAACTCACACTTCAGATGCTCAGTCTTGCTTCGACTTAATGTGAATCCTTTAGATTCCAATGTGTTTCTCCACAATTCAAGTTTTCTATTAACATCATCCTTACTCTCATCAATAAGCACAATATCGTCTGCAAAAAGCATACACCATGGCACTTTCTCTTGAATATCTTTGGTTAGTTCATCCATATCTAAGGCATAGAGATAAGAACTTAGAGCCGACCCTTGGTGTACACCTACCGTGATAGGGAAATAACTTGAAGTTCCGTTACAAGCTTTCACACATGTAGTAGCCCCATCATACATATCCTTGATTGCCTTTACGTACTTTGATGGTACCTTTTTCTTCTCTAGAACCCACCATAAAACTTTCCTTGGAACCCTATCATATGCTTTCTCAAGGTTTATGAACACCATATGTAAGTCCTTTTTCTTTTCTCGATATCTTTCCATTAGTTGTCGCATCAAGAAAATGGCTTCCATGGTATATCTTCCTAGCATAAATCCAAAATGATTTATAGAAACCTTGGTATCTCTCCTCAAGCGATGCTCAATAACCCTCTCCCACAACTTCATAGTATGGCTCATTAGCTTAATGCCTCTATAGTTTGAACAATTCTGTATATCTCCGTTGTTTTTGTAGATAGACACAATCATACTTTTCCTCCATGCATCAGTCATCTTATTTGTCTGGAGAATCTTATTGAAAAGATTGGTCAATCATTTTATTGCCACATCCCCCGGGCCTCTCCACACTTCAATAGGGACACCATCAGGTCCCAAGGTTTTATTAGTCTTCATCCTCTTTAAAGTCTCCTTAACTTCATGTGTATTAATTCTGCGCATAAATCTTCTATTCAAATCATCATAAGCGTCCTCCAAGTCCACCTCTCTTATATCTCCATCCCCATTAAACAGCTTGTTGAAGTAGTTCATCCATATTTTATTTACATCTTCATCTCTCCCAAAAGTTTTTGATTTTCATCCTTGATGCATCTAACTTGGGTGAGGTCTTTACTTTTCTTATCCCTTATTTTTGCAAGTTTATATATACCTTTTTCACCATCCTTGCTACCAAGATTTTTATACAAATTAGCGAAAACCTTGCCTCTAGATTTTTTTTCGCGAATCTAAATTTTTGCAAGTTATCTTCACATATCTATACTCTAACTTGTATAGATAGCTAAAATTATATATATGCTGTAAAAGCACAAGGCATTGCCACTACCCACTAATATTCACATAGGCTCATGAGTCATGACTCTTGAGAATTTTTTTTAAAGAAATATGTGGAATTTTTATTGATTATGTTGGATTTCAGTATGAACCAATCTGTGGTTTATTTCGATTTGTAATTTTATTCTTTATCTATATTCCCATCTTCATCCTCAGAAAAAGGAATAGGAAACAATAAAAGAGATGTTTACATCCAAATCTTGTCACAAACTGGGGTGATTGGAAAACTCTCGTCTCCAAATTCCTTTTTGTTCAAAGTTTTTGTTTTTCATATTTTAGTAGGATAAGAATGGGGCGAACCGAAGCAGTGGTAAAGTTGTTCTTTCATGACTGAAAGGTCATGGGTTCGAATCCAGGAAATAGTCTCTTTGCAATTATGCAAGGGTAAGACTGCGTACAATGATTGTCTTCACCCCACACTTGCTAGTCGGGTTTAACGGGGAATGGTTTTAGTGAGATAAGCTAACTGGAATTTTATGAAAATATTGTGAATTTTTTGGTGCTGCTGGTAGTTACTTGTCAACTGTTCTAATTGGCAGGCTGAAGTATGGGTAAATAATATGAGTAAGGGTGCAGATAATGAAACAACAAATGTGGATATAGAGAGTCGACCTTCTAGGTCAGGATAACCACTACCATTTTATTGTTACCCTTTGACTTCTGCAAATCTATATGATGTACCTAGTTGTCTTCCATGATACCTATTGTTCACGATAAGTTGTACCATTACATGTCTTGGTAGGCTTGGTCTAGGTGCAAAAGTTTCACGCCAATCCAAAGTTGGTCCTTCAAATGACCCTGTTGAAAGGAAATTGCATGCCAAATTAAATGCTGAAAAAAGAAAAGCAGCCAATATTGCTAAAGAGTCTACCACAATTGCAAGAGATGTTTTAGATGACGATGAAGACCATGAAGATGTTGAAAGCAGAACTAGTGCATTTTCCAAGAGGAAGGCAACATTTCCTTTGACCTCTAGTATACTGGGAAATAAGAAGCAGAAGTGACATCTACTAATATGAATTGTTTTTACTTTAAGTCTGTAGTTATATAATTCATAGTTTTAAATAGCGGGTAGCGGCGAGTAGCGACCCCCAAAATACTATAGCGGTATAGCGGGTAGCGGTAAAGCCGCTACTGTGAAGTCCATATTTACTTATAATCAATTATATCACATATATAAATACTATATAAATTCTATAAGAAAATAAATCACCCAAATTAGGAGGAGATGAGGAATGGAAAATATAATACTACACATTCAAAACAAGGATTCAAGGAACATAAAGTAACTAAATTAATAGGGTTTTATAATTCTCATGTTAAAGGAGAATTAAAATTTTATGTTGTAGAGATAAAAAGCATGTGGGATCCATGTGTTAGAAAAAATTATATGTGGGACCCATGTGTTAAAAAAAATTGTATGTAAAACTCATGTCAGCATATAAATTGAAGGGTGTGTAGGAAAATTTGAATTCTCATGTTGAATGAGAATTATAAAATCCAAATTAATAACAATACAACCAAACACATTTTTTTAAGGTCATTCTTATTACTTCAAAATATCAATTATCTCATATATCATTTAATATGATTTATTTTATGTGAGAGAATTATAAATATTAATGAATAAATGAACAATAATAATTTTGTAATTTTCTATTTTAATAAAAAATATAAATTTTATATTATATATATATATATATATATATATATATATATATTATGGTAACAAATTATTTTTATATTACATTATAAGATCATGCAAATTATGATTTATTTAAAGTATATAATATAAATCTTGATTATTAAAAATAAATATATTTGATTAAAATGTGAATTGGTGGATAGAAAAACAATGGGACTTGAAATTATTGTTATTATGATTATAAATAAAAATAGGAAAGACGAGATTAGGGGTAATAATGCAGTGAATTAGGGGAACGAGCTGTCAAAACTCAATTTCCAAGAATCTGAATTGTAACTGCAGCATCACCTACATACAGCTTTTTCTCTTGACTTCTTCGCATTATTTCTTTCTTTTTTTTAATTATGTATCTAGTAGCATTCTTAAATTTTGTCAAACCAAGCACCGTAACGGATACATTACCCAAAAAGATCGCTCGCTTTTCAACGAAAATATCTATTTTATCCCTCACTTATTCTGGCCTTTTCCTATTATATCCTTAAATGATACTTAAATTTACAAAATGCTGTCACCCGTGCGTTTTACATTTCTTTTTCTCCGTGAATGTCTGTAACTTCTCTTCAGTCCCCTGCAGCGGCGCGGTAGTGCCACAAGAGCTTCCGTCCGCCACCATCGCAACCGGCCGCTACTTACCGCTACCAGAAACCGTCGCGTCGCGATGTGAAAATAGCAGTTGGGTGCCGCAACACGTAAATGAAGCGGTATAGTGAACTAAAGCGGCGCTATTTCAATCATAGATATAATTTATTTTGCATTTGCCTTGTTGGCATGTTGGTTTCAACCAAATTGAATACATTTTTATAAGTAGTTATACACTTGAGTAAAGATAAATGTAACTAGCTTATAGCCTACCCTATTGACATCTAACTTACCGTAGGAGTTACTTGTATGTGGGATTGATTCTGGTCTTAGTGCCCACATTTTGACTTTCTTACTTACTTTCCTCTACAGTAGGGATGTGCATGGGTCGAACCGAACCGGTTTTTTTGAAAAACCGAACCGAATTGGTTTAAATGGTTCGGTTCGAAAGTGGTTCGGTTCGGTCCAAAACTGGTTCGGTTCGGAAGTGGTTCGAAACCGGTTCGGAAGTGGTTCGAAACCGGTTCGGGTCGACCCTCTTTTCAAAAGAAAAAAATCAAAAATTTAAAAAATAAAGTTATAAAAATTAATTTGGTTTGGTTTGAAAATGGTTCGGTTCGGTTCGGAAACGGTTCGGTTCTTAAACCGGTTCTAAAAAGTGGTTCGGTTCTTAAACCGGTTCTAAAAACCGGTTCGGTTCATGAACCGGTTATTTAAAAACCGGTTCGGTTCATGAACTAGTTTTTAAAACCGGTTATTTTATGGAGCGGTTCGGTTCGGTTCATGGTTCGACCCATTTTTTTGGTTATTTTGCACATCCCTACTCTACAGGTCCTAAGGATCTTCATTGTAACAAGAAAAAAGGGAACAATGTTGAGAGGGAAATGTAGTTTACTTTTAGTATATATTCGTTTTGCTTACATATTAGCATTTGAGCATATTCTCTTTTACTAACTAATACTAATTTTAGCAAAGGATTGGTGTCTCTTTTGGGGACATACATTTGTTGTGTAGATTGGTAACTCAGGTTATGGGATCATTCCTCCTTGTCTGTCAGCAGTTCATTACATATTGTGAGCGCTATTGTGAATGGAAAAATACTTTCATAGACTTAGTCTGTAATTTATGTAAACTAAGGACCAATCTTATTAAACCCGGCCCGGTTATTGATCTGGTCGAGGTAATGGATCACCGGTTCAATCAATGGGTCACTGGTTCAACCGCATAACCGGGTAAGTATATGTAAATCTATAATTTATATTTAAAAAACTATAAATATATTTAAATACTTGTAAAAAAATGATACAAAATTCAAATATTTTAACATGAAAATAATAAATTATACATAATTGTCCAACAAAAGATCAGTCAAACATATAATATTTGTGATACTAGTGTTTCAGGTTTATTAAACGACATCTCTAATTATAAATCAAATCAAAATTTTCTGCATATTGCATAATCAAGATAATATTAATGTTGTAGGCACATAATCTATGTAAGTTAATAAATTACAAATCACTCAAGTATTTCAAAAGAAAGTAAACCATTTGTGTTTGAAAGTAAAAAAAAAAAAAAGTAGATATCAATTGATGAAAATAAATTAGTTTTTTTTATAGACCGGGTCGGGTCATTGATTGAACCGGTCGGGTCACCGATTTTTACAAAAATTGGTCGGATCACACTGTTTCTGTAATATGGCCGGTCCAATATGAAAATTGGACTGATTACATAACCGGTTTACTAATTTTCGGGTCAGCCCGACCCGATCGATACAGCTTTTATAACACTGCTAAGTAGGTATTGTCATTATTATTTTATATTAAATAATTGGTTGAACATTAAATGATGACTAGTACAACTTTTTTTTTTTTTTTTTTTGATAACAGACTAGTACAACTTTTACTTTTACAACAATGATGCACTAATTTATAATTAGCTAGTATATATAACTTGTGTAAATCAACTCTATGCAATTATTATTGGTTGTGAGTGCGTCATTTTGATTGAGGGCTCAATCTGACGACTAGAAGTACATGTTTGTAAGAATCCCAATTAGGATCTAAATGAGTGACTTGAAGCATTAGAAGAGAGCTGACTTCATCAATAGTATATATTTGGAACATATATAATTACGAGAATTTTCCACTATCAACTTACTACCTATTTAATCATTATTGGATCAAAGAGAGAATGTTAAAAAGTTTTTGGAAAAAGAGAAAATATTGATCCAATGGTGATTAGATGGGTAGTAAGTTGGTAATGGAAGATTTTAGTAGTAAGAATATCCCTCCTCTATAATTATAACATTCATTTTGTAATTCCTCAAACAATTTGGAATATATATACTCCTAAAATATGCAAAATGCTATAGAAGCATTCTTATTTAAATTAAATGTACTGATCACAATAATTTATAAAATTATACTTGACAAGTTAACTCAACTTTTACTCTTATAAATTTAATAAGCGAAACTCAATAAAATATTAAGTCGAATTTTATTTGTTGACAATTGCATTAGTTTTGAATGCCATTGATACTGGACATGCCTTTTGATAAAAAGAAGAGAAAAAGAAAAGAAAAAGCAAGATCAATTATCTGCAGTTGACTAGTTTCCTTATTGTCACGTATTATTCATATTTCTGCTTAGTTCTTCCTACACCAAGCTGAGCTCACACTTCATTATTTCCAAACTTTGTGAATACAATAGGTTAACCAAAAAAAACAAATATACAAGAAGTAAGGTTGATATCAAACCAAATTATAACACACCAGCTAAGGTGATCAGCAAATCAAACTTTACAAAATCTACAATCAAAACACCTCTAGCCCTCCCTGGGTGAAGTGAGTCACACACTGAATAAAACTGTTGCTTTTTCTGTTTTGTCATTGTAAACAAAGCCTAGTTTTGTGCTTTTGCAAGAAGCAATTACAACTTGCTTCCTATTTACTTCTTGTGGCTTGTGGTTCCTTATTTGAGTATCCTCATTCACATTATACTATCCAATATCAGAATAGTCAGGTATGGTGAAAAGAAATAGTACCAAGTTCCAAGGATGCTGCTTTAAAGAAGTTTTGTAACTCTTCAGTATTCTTCCTGATCAATTTCCATTCCCTTGCATGATATATAACTTCATTACTTCACCTCCTCACACAAAGGAACTTGTTTAAAAGGTTGCATGAGCAAAAAGTAGTGAGTTGTCTTTTACAAGTTGATGCTGCTCTCATTGTCCTTCAGTTCACATTGAAGCAGAGAACAATTACTTAGGCTCAATATTGTATCTTCCATCAGTTCTGCAAGAATGGATTCCCCCATTTCGAAACCAACCGTTTCAGCATCAAGTCGAAGGTCCATCCATGTTCCACTTCTTGCCATGTCTTTCCTAACAATTTGCTCCAAAGCATGTGGTGGGGGCAAGGGAAGGACATGCCAGCACACTCCTTCCCAAACCTTGAGAATAACCTTTTTCATATTTGGAGTTGGTCTTATGCTAGGATTTACAAATGATAACCAAGGTGAGACACCAAAGTAATGCCAACAAACCTCCATGAGAATTTCGTTGATGCAGTCGAATAGGAGCTTCTGATCATGGCAAAGCAGGTTTGAGAAGTACTCTACCTGATCAAACAAGGAAGGATCTAGTATCTTGTCTGAGGAAAGGCATTTCATCAACAATTGATCTCCGGTCAAGCCAGAGGCATGCAAGACAGCTTTAATGTAGTCATATATCAATCCATTTTCTTCGAGACAATGGTTTCCTCTATCAAATTGATCCACAGGCGACAAGTCGTATTCTTCAAATTGAATTTGCAGTGATTGTACTGGTAATTTAACAGAAAATCATGAATGAATGTGTTGCCAGATTATATTGTTTGTGATAAGCAAAAAGGGTTAGTTGGTCCCTCAAAAACGGTTCCAACTTTTGTTTATCTGAACAGAATAGAAGGGACAATAATATGAAACCAAACAAATATCTTAAAACTATTTCTAGATCGATTTCTGGATAAGGTACAATTTAGAGAACCCCAGCAATCAGTATGCTTGTTTTATTTCTACTATTAGTTTAGAGCTTAGAGACAGTAGAATTACTTGAAACATGAAGTTTCTGGATCTAGTTTTTAAAAGTATGGTTTTAACTTTTAGGAACATAGCCAGATAGGCTCCTCAAGGTTCTAGTGCAGGAATGCTCACCAGGTTTACATCTGGAGTACTCGGGGCTGAAGTCATCGTCTGAGAATGATGTATCGAGAACAGAAACCGGACTTGGTCGCCCAGATACATTGGGATGACTTTCTAGCTCTTCAATGTTCTTAGAGAAGGAAGAGTGAGAAGGGGGTGAAAGTAGAGATGATAGCTGGTTCTCTTCTGTTGTGTCCTGTAAAATAAACAAATGATAGTTTAGACTTAAGATAAAATCTTACAGATATAGGGGCTTTCCAAGAAATCTAGAGGAGTCCTTTTATATAAACTATTCTGATTATGATTACACTTCTGGCATTGTATTCAATTTATCCATAAATCAAATATTTTACATAAAAAAATAATGTTGTGACATTACCGGATTCAAACCTTCAGAACATCTTGCACCATCAGGAATTTCTGAGATATCATGATTTTGGTCCTTTCCGGTGACGAAGCCATTGGGATCCGGGGATGATTCCAAAACACTAATCTCTTTTGTAAGTTCTACATTATCTGCACAATAAGAAAGGACAAATGAACTAATATATATGAAGCCACACACACATACACACACCGAAGTTTATCATAGCATCTATAACTTAAATCATGTACTTTGAACATGGTACCTTCAGTAACTATCTCATCTCCAACAGGATTACAAGCTTCTGCTGTATCAACATGACCAAGATCATGTGAGAAATTAGATTCTGACTTGATTTCTTCTACTTTATTATTAGAGCTTTCATCACAAATGCTAGTCTGCTTCGCTGAATTGTTTGTTTCCTGATCTGGATGACCAATAAAAGTTGCTTGTTTGGGAGACAAATTATCCTCATTAACCTCCCAAGTTTTATCTGAAGCAGAAAGTCTTGCCTGAGCAGTCACAAAATTATGCTCCAAATCCCTTCCAGGACTTCCAAGAGGAGAGAAGTTGTACTCAGGAAGAGATAGTATTCTCCCAAGGGATTTTGGAATCTGCCTGCTTGAAATGTCCGGGTTCTCATCTCCATTATCTATCATCTCACATAGATGTTTCTTAGCCTCAATATATATGTTAGAAACCCTTTGTTTGGGAGTACCACTTTCATGTTCCACATTCAATTCAGAGTCTTTCAATGTACCAGTCTTGTTTCCTTTCATAACATCAGACATAGGTCTTGCGATTTTTTCAATGAAGAAATGGTCTTTATTAGGAGATCGCATTCCATAATTATCTTTACCAATGGCTTTGCCTACTGGCCCCTTATTTTTCAGTTCAGCCAAGAGTTTTCTTGAGATCCCATCAGGGTTTTCAACATGTCTCTCCTTTCCCATAGCATGTTTTAATTTCCTTTTTATCTCTGTAAGAGAAAAATGCGAACTAGCTTTCACCGAAGGACCTTTATAATGGACAATATCATGAGAATCTGGCGATGAGGCAAACTTGTTTTCACTTTCAGAATTTTGCATGCTCGTTAGCATAGGTTTCAGAATGACAATTCTATTTGAAAACTCAGTTTTCCCATTTTCATTTGTTGGAAGTTTTGATTGAGACTTTACCTTTTTCCTGAAAAAGCTAAGATGCTTGCGGTTGACAATCTCCCTAGTTTGTTTCAGATTGCCAGGGTCTTGTTCAGAGAAGTTGGAGCCAGTAACTGAACTATATTCTTTGTCACATGTCCCCTGAACATTCTCCAACTCCTGAATATATTTCAATAAGTGTGAATTTGGGTCTTGTAGAAGTCTAAGAAACAATTCCTTATCTGAGCTTATAACCTGAAGTGCTTCCATGAGTTCATGTGAGCAAAGGAATTTTCTATTTTCTGCCGGATCTTTCCCATTTAATATCATCTGATTCACAAATTCATGGACTGCATCTCTTGCAAGGTTTTCAGAAATAGTGTGTTTTTGGTTTGATTCTGCATAAACTTTGCCATCATTGTCAGGTATCATAGAACAAGCACCTTTCATATGACAAAAATCTTCCATTATCTTGTCCAAATTAAGAGTATCTCTTGACTGTTGCCTTGAATGCTGATTATTTGAGAATTCAGATTTCAAGCTTGCATCCAAATTCAAATCACAGGTGTCCATATCCCGGCTTTTCTTGCGAGATTTCTTTTTTCTTTTGGAATCTGTCTTCCGGGGGTCTTCACGCCCTAATCTGGATTGCTTTGATTCTACTTCAGCATTACCTTGATTCTTTATTTCATCCTGGTCATTGCACATCTCTTCTTCTATAAGTTTCTTCACACTAAGCTTATCAGCATCAGCTGTCACTGTTAGTCTCTTATACTCTCCTCTGTCCTGAAACATAGATGATATAGTAATATCAACAAATGACTAGGCATACTGTTAGCACACAGTGGATAACCAAATGTTACTTATGCTCTAGAATTTTGTCAATTTTCATATAATGAAATGTTTGGAAAATGGAAACCGATCAATTCTAGAAAATATTTTTATTTTCAAAAGCTCTAGAAAGAAGCTGCCAAAAAAAATGTTTTTTTTTGACAAATAAGCTAATCCAAGCATGCACTTAGTTTCAAACTTCAAATTGGAAGAAAGAAGAAAGTTCAAGATTTGCATAGGGAAGTCTTACAAAATCGCCTTCATATTCTTCATCCAAATTACTCAACATCTCAAACTTGTTCTTAGTAAGTACAGCACCTGTAGAAAAAAAAAATGAAATTCAATGATTATTCTGATTCTTTTTCATGAACACAGCACAGCCAGGTCACAAAATATTCCATACACAAAAAAAGCGTATTATGATGAAATAAAACGTTGATTGATATGCAGACATCACTCATGGCACCCAGAAAATATATGTGAAGTAGCACAAATGTATACTCAAATTTTTTTGGTCCAAATTATTTAGCATAAACACATCTTGTTATATATTCAGCACATAGACACTCCTTTTGGATATATAGATATATGCAAGTGAACCAAGTTGTTAATTTTGGAAGGACAAATTTAGATGTTGAAACATTTCTTACCAACAGCATGCTTGCTGCTGTGCCTCTTATCTGCAATCAACTTCCGAGTAAAGCGACCATGGCGAAAATCAAACATACTAATAAAACCCCACATACAACCTGACTGGTCTTTCTCATACTGCGTAGGCAATCTTTGAGACCTCTTTCCCATAATGATTGCCACAGTTGACTTCCTTCTTTCCTCTTTCCCTTCCCTCAGGGTGCTAATAAGGTAATCTTGGCCTTATGTTGCTTATGTTCATACAAAACTCCTCACAGGTATAGTCTTGTGCAACCTGATTGATGAACAAAATCATGAAGTGGACAAATGCAGTTAGAAGTCATGAACACACACATTATAACTCCCTCTAATGCCCCAAAATCATATTCTATGCACAATACCCTAACAACAAGACAATGATGCACTATATATGTGCAGACCAAACTAATCTTTTCATGCTAACAAGTTTGTTTAAATCAACTCATGCAAGAAACCTAGTCACATGATTAAAGGGTTTAAACTCAGTCACACAGTTCATCATCTGAATCATCAACTCCCCAAGTCACAAAAAGTTGGGTTTCCACCAAAAATGGAAGAAGATTCAATTAAATTAAGTGGTTAGCAATTAAAGCATGTAAGGAAAACTGAAAATTTATAGGAAAATAAGATTGTTTGAACAAGGTACCTCTTATTGAGGACCTTTTTGACTCATCATGCTGAAGGAGTAGAAGGCAAAGATGCAGTTTGGTGAGTCTACTAACAAAGCATCTAGGAATTCCAATTTCAGTCCCACAAGTTTCCCAACTGAGTGAAGCTCACGGGGACAATATAAGCTTCCTTTGGAAGAGAAGGTATCAATGCCTTCTTTCTTCATGCACAGGCCTTAGCCATCTCAAGTTCCACAGAGAAAGAAGAAAATTCCTATTATCCACTCTTCCCATCAAACAAAAGGTCGATTGAGATAACTAGCCACAGATTCAAAGCTCTCTAATTCAGTGAATCACCCCTTTCTTCCAATAGAAAAGAAAAAAAGGTGAATGATAAAACGTACTGGAAAAGTTTGATAATCAGACACACAAAAGCTTGACCCCAACACTGTCAAATCCAAATTCAATAATCACAAATTAAAGCAGAACTCCATAAGTTCTGCACAAAAGAATCGATGAATGCAATCAATGGTGCATTTTAGTTCCCCAAGATATTCCTACCCAACTAGGAGTTACAACTCTTATACATCATTCTCACTGAAATTCCACCACAAAGAAGAAAAAAACAAACCACAGTCTCAGTTTCACTAAATAGCTCACACCTCATTTTCACCAAGACCCAGATGGTAAAAAAGATAATTGCCTTGGGAAACACTATATTCTCACAGAACAGTGTTTGGAAGGTTGAAACTTGCAGCAACTTTTACCAGACAACAGACCCAAAAAGAAAAAGTGAAGACTTTTCCTTTTGGGTATCTTTTTGACAGGCAAAAAGAGAAGAAAAATGCTAACTTGCACCGCCCCACGATTGTTTAACACGGAATTTTGATACGGGCAGCCATTAAAGACAGAGAAAAAGTGGCAGAAAGAAGGTTAGAGAGAGACAGAGAGAGAGAGAGAGATGGTGTTGAAGACAAGGTTAGGATTGTTGGAAAGTGAAAGCTGAGAGAACTTTTACAATGTTGTTGGGATGACAGATGAAGAAGAATACGTGACAGTTGGGACAATATGTGTTTGTGTTTGTGTTTGTGTATATGAGAATCGATATTTCCTAAAATTTCACATAGAAATTTTTTTTTCTTTTATTTTCATATTATAAGTTAGGGTTTTGCTATTGTCATGCAAAATTTTCTATACATACATCGATATTTGTACTATATTTTTTTATATTTTTTTATTTTAAACATGATGGACCCCATATTTATTGTCTCTGTAGCATCACAAGATAATTGTCCTACAAGATGATACTTATTTTTCCCTATAAGTTATATGAAATTTTGTCTTGTATTAAAAATTGTAAATATGTATAAAGAGGAATGTTTATACGAGCGTTAATAAATTTTTTTACAAATTACATTAGATCAGTCATACATTCTTGATTGAAGTATGACTGGTCATACTTAATATATTTTGTAGTGACAAGATATATTTATCCCAAAAAATATTTACCAGCGATACAACCAATCTAATCATCATTGATTTCCGTCAATTTAATGATTATAATTTATTGAGAATTAATAATTAATTAATAAGTACAACTCAATAATTTTCAATAAAATATAATTATTAAATTAACAGAAATCAAGGGTGATTAAATTGATCGTAAGGATAGTAAATATTTTTGATAATAAATATATCTTTTCCTTAATTTATAATAAATATATATATAAATATAATCTTCCCATGCTTATATATAAGATAATTTATAATCTTAATTAACAAGTATCCATTCTTGTGGGTCCGCACACAGTTTTTGTATTGTGTTGTGTTGTACTCTTTGGAAGAAAATGTTACATTGTCACCATTTTCTTTTCTTTCTTTTTTTCTCATTCATATGCTGTTTTTTTTTTTATTTTTTTTATTTTTTTGCAGTCATCTCACCACCACAACAATCTAAAATTTGCGTATACATACGAAAGTCATCTATCCTTTGCTGACTTTCTCTCTCTAAGAACCTCGCTCTCGTGAAGAGGAGAGAGAAAGTGAGGTGGATTGACGTGTACGCCATTCTCAACCGAAACTGTGAGCTTTAATGCTTTATTAGTTTATACTTTTTGGAGAGGGGGCACACTATGATTATCAATGTAGAACAAGAGCATATACATATATATCGCATGAAAATTATCCTTTCATGTCGGTATTAAATTAAAAAATTTAACAAAATTTTAATTATTGATTTCTACTAATTTGATAGTAATAATTTATTAGGTTAAATTAATTAATTAATTAATCATTTTTTATAAATGATAATCATCGATTGATGAAAATTAATTGTTAGAATTTGATATTGACATCAAAGAATCAATATATATATATATATATATATATATATATATATATATATATATAGAAAAAATATTTCTCCAGTTATCGGAGATAGTGAACTCAAAATGATGTCGTTTTGGGTTATACGATTAAAAAATTATAATGATAACTACTATAACCCTGCAACATATTATAGTTACAAAAATACCTTGATTTCCGCCCTAAAATAACGTCATTTGTCATTTTAAATGACATAAGTTATGTCATTTTAGGAGAGAGATAGACACAAATAATATGAAAATTATGGTGAGAAAGTGGGTGATTTTTTTTAATTTAAATTTTAAATAAAAAATTATTGTGTGTCTATCTCTCTCTTAAAATGACATAAATTTGTGTCATTTAAAATGACAAATATTTTTCCAATATATATTTTATTTTTCTACCATCAATATGGATAAATTTGAGTCCAAAATAATATCATTTTAAAAATGAATATAAATAACTTATTTATATTTACTATAGAAACATTAAAGTCATATTACTTTTAGGTTTTATAAGAGTTATGTTGTAGGAAAAATGATTGTGTTATGTTATAGAGATTCAATTTTGAGTAAAAGAAGCATTTTTTTTCTATCTTTCTATGAAAATATTTTGTGTGTAGGAAATTTTTTGTGATCATATTAAATGATGGATGATAAACCCAATACTTTTATGTTAGTTGATTCAAAATCAAATCAATGTTACAAAATAAGTTGTAGATCAAATCAATTTTGAAAGAGAATAAAAGAATGCATTACACTTGTAAATTCTATCTTTCTATGAAAAGGTGCGTAATGGAGGTTTAAATGACTAAGCCACTTGACGATAATGCTTTTTTTGTAATGACCATAATACTTTTGACCCATTAACTAACTTTCGTCCTCATTATGATGATGATAATAATAATAATAAAATTTTGAATTTTACATATCATCATGCAGAAAAATTTAATTAATAGAGTGTTGAGATTATATTGAAAATAAAATAATTTTAAATAGAGTCCAAAAAAAATTAATTTAAAATTAAAATGTATTGAAAATAATTATTAGGAAAAAAATTGCATTTTTGAAAGAAAATAAAAGAATGCGTACACTTATCTTTCTATTAATAAAAGAATGCATAATTGAGGTTTAATTGACTAAGCCACTTTTTTTTTAAGTGCAATACTGAGCCACTTGACCATAATGCTTTTTACCCAATAACTTTCGTCTTCATTATTATGATGTTAATAATGATGAAATTTTGAATTTTGAATTTTTGGCATCACACTTCAAAAGCTTTAAAGCAAAATTTAATAGAGTAAAGTATTTCCCTATAGTTTGAGTTTATTACCCAAATATCTTTTTTTATTATAAAAACTCTACATAAAACTTTTTTTTGGTATAAACATAAACATTTATTTAGAGAAAAATGTAAATAACTCTCAGAATATTATTAAATTTTATAGTTTATTAACTATGTCGTTATCTCGTTAAGTTTCAAAGTCAACTTTTATAAAGAACTAAAGACATGAGATGTGCAATCATTCATGAATTTTTTAGAAACGATACTTGCATTTTCCTAAATGTTATTTTTACCTTTATTTAACTTTATATATTATAAGATAAAAATATTTTACTATTGAATTGAACGATAATTTCATTATATAATGTTTGAAATATTAAATTAGTCACACCATAAAAATGCAAATTAAAAAAAATTTAAAACTGAATGAAGATATAAATAGCATTTAACATTAACAAATTGTCCTTTTACCAAAAAAAAACATTAACAAATTGTAGGAAGTGACATTATTTTAGAATTAGTTATAGCATTCTTAAAAGGGATAGGTTATTCTACCTACTATTATTTCTGCCTACCTTTGCTTATCATCACTATCCAATATCGTCAGATCAGAATCTCAAGAAGAGAGAAAGATAAATGTTAGTTAAGATTATGATCTAATGATGTTTTAAAGTGATATGCAAAAGTAGGCAGAAAAATAGTAGGTGGAATAACCTATCCATTTTCAAAAAAGGGTTCACTTTTCTGCGGTCAATGTAAATAACTTATTTACGTTAAGCCCAAAACGACGTCGTTTTGAGGCGGAAATCAATGTATTTTTTATAATTATAATTTATTTCAGATTTATAATAGTCTTTTTTATCATAATTTTTTAATTTTTCAACCAAAAATTATATCGCTTTGAGAGTGAATGTAGATAACTTATCTACATTCACTTTAGAAACATTAAATCATTTTAAAAAACATAAAACAATTTTATGTATCTATTTATAATTAAAAAATATGTATGCTAATAATACAAAATAGGGAATAAAAAGAATAAATTATTATACCAAAAAAAAATTACAAAAATTAATGGTTTTGAAATTTATTGCCACTTTAACAATATTGAATCGTCGTACACAAAATTTAGAAGAAAAAAATACAAAAAGAAACATATATAGCAATATTTGCCACTATATATGATTTTTCATGAAACACGTTAGTCTCTAGGCATATATTTAGAAGCAAAAACATTGGACTTTTCCCTGGGTTCAGCTAGCATACAGTTGCTGACTTATGCTTAAATCAATATAATGATATTTATTCATCAAACTATAAAGAATTCAACTCGACAATTTCAGATTCAAGAGAGAGAATAAGTTCAGTATTGAAACTAGAATAAAAAAATATATAGAATATTTAATACGAGTACACAACTCATCAATATATTGTTGTTTTATTTTATGTTATTTTTTTTTATCAAGAGCACGAGTTGGCTAATCATAATATAATATGATAGATCTTAATTCAATCTATGTATAAATTAAATAGAAGTTGCCACACCAAAATAAAAAATAAAAAAATTAGAAGTTCTGACTCATAATTACGGCGTGCTTAAACCGTCAAATGTCATAATTAATATAGTTCAACTTAATACAATTAAACTAAAAAAAAAAATTACCTAATAAAGATTGGTCATTGATCATTCATTTCAGCTTTATATATTTTAAAGTAAAATGTGTATTTTTTTTGGTGAAAATAAAATGTGTATTTTAAAGTAAAGTATAAATGATAGTTTTTGATGAAAAAATAATAAAATAAATTCTTGCTTATTCATGATCTATTATTTCAGTATTTGTATTCTATAAAATTCTAAGCTATTGACTTTATTTTATCAATGACATCAATGTAAATTCTTATAATATGAATCACGTCAATAAAATTTTGTACAATTTTGAAAATAATTAATATTTCATTTACTACTTCATGTCATCATAAAATATATATTTTAAAAATATATATAAATGAAAACTATTATATTAGATATTCACAGAAGTATGATTTATTTCAAATTTGATGTGTATGATTTTAATTAATTCACTTTTGTTTAATGTAAAAAGTAAAATGATCTCAACTAATCCACCTTCCCGGTGGTCTAGTCAAAGGTAAGCTACCTATGTCATGAGTCATGACTATGAAATTGTTATTGATTTTTGTTGTAAGTAATTAATATAATAAAGATTTTAATATCTCACTACAAAAAATTACATTTTTTGTGATGACAAAAATTGTCACCGAAGAATATAAAAATCATCACAAGAACACTTTTGTGACGATATTTTATTTCATCAACTTTCGTTACTAATGCTAATGTCACTGTTAAATTAGTGACGATATTTTTTGATGACACTATAAAAGGTATTTATTCTGATAAAAAATTATGTCACGAATATTTATAAATAATAATGACGCAAATAATTTGTCACGGATATTTACAACATTAGTGATGATTTAATTGTCACATTATTTTACCAAAAAAAAAAAATTGTCACATTATAATAATAACTATAATGACAAATTATTTGTCACTATTATTTTAGAAATAGTAACGAAATTTTTTGTCACTGTTATAAATTTCTTAAAATGATTTATAATTCTTATTATTCATAATTATTAGATTGCAGAAAAGAACTTATAAATTATCACACCTCACATCCTATTAATAAACATTAGACTGCAAAAATGAACTCAAAAAAATTAGGTAGAATGAAATTCTCAAACACACCGTCAAGTCTTTACATTTATTTCATTTGGTATGCAGGCTGCATAATGATAAATGAGCCGTTTATATTTGGAAGTTTAATTTCTTCCACAACCTAACCACCACTACAACACTAATTAAAATATTATGATCATATAATATTTTTTGCCCTTGAAATAAAATGCTGATTTTATTCTTTGAGCATATGATTCAAATAACTCCAAAATTTTATAAATCGAAAATCATTTAATTCCTGATCAAATCCCTCCCCAAGCTGTTTTGTCTACATTTCAACTTTTATAAAGCCCAAAGAATTGAATTATTAACTTTCCTTCAACACTCGATATTACACAGCCATATAAATTTCATTTAACATCATTTCAAGTTGGAGAAAATCTCAAACAAACACACTGATTCTAATTTGATATCTCCCATCTGCATGATATGATTCATATTTCACATTTAAATAACAATTTTTATTAGTCGGATATAAATAAAAGGATTTATGATTTTACATGAATAGAAAAAATTTTACAAACACAATATTTATTTGATATCTCAAAACGAATCTGCATATAACATATTACACTTTTTAAATAACTTATAAAACCCATAAATAAATTTAGACTCATGAATAGTTATTATTTATTAGGATTTTTAAACCTACTTTTATTTTTCTTGTAAACAAAATGCTTAGTAACTAATGTTGTGAGAAGAATCTAGTGAAACATCGCTAGATATAACGAATGTTAGTTGAATCAAGTAATTTTAATTTATTTCAGAGTTATAATAGTTTTTATATTTATAATTTTTTGAGATTTTAATATCAAAACGACATCGTTTTGAAAATAAATGCAAATAACTTATCTGCAGTAACTGCAAAAACATTTTTCCCAATAACTAATGTTGTGAGAAGAATCTAGTGAAACATTGCTAGATATAATGAATATTAGTTGAATCAAGATAAATTTGTGTCTTTATTTTTCTTCTTTTCTCTCTTTTTTTGGTCTGCACTTGTATGTGATTATTTGGTCTAACATATAAAACCAACTTTGTTTTTTATCGATTAATTAATTAATTCAATCATGTTGGGAGGAATCATAAAAATTATATTTTTTTTACTAAATTTTTAACACAATTATATATTAAAGAGTAAAATTTAAGAATATAAAGCATCTCTTAATGCATGGTGGGACTTTATAGGTGTGAAGCATGCAGCTATATTTTGGATCCCAATGCTATGTCTGTGTAAGGTGTAACATGTGAGGAGCAGTTGGGCCTTGAAATAGTTGAGTTGGGTCCACATGATCCCCCAAACTCTGACGGTGATTTATTGTCTTGAAAGTGTTTTGATGTTTTGAAAACTATTTTATAAAATATGAGACAAAAGGTATGCTCATTCTGAAAAGAGTTTTAAAAATTATGCAAAAAAACTTGTTTGTTATATAAGAAAATGTTTTTAAAGCAAAAAACTGCAGTGTGCACTTCAATTCGCAAATGTTTAAAGAACGTGTATATGGTTTTCATACAATTGTACCAATCAGATTATTATCAAAACAAAAACAAAAATGCAAATTTTGTTCATTTTAAAAGTTAAAAAACAGTTACTGTTTTTATGTGAAAACACTTTCATCAAACAAGTTTTTTTATACTTTTGTTTTTAAAATTTAAAAATGGGTTAAAACAGTTATAATTAATGTTGTAACAAAAGGTATGCTCTCTGCTGCACCATGTCATACACTGCACTGCAGTGGCACTTCAATTAATATTAGCCATGGTTTTCATAATACCAATCAGATTATTATCAAAAAAAGGGATGCAAATTTTGTTCATTTTGTAGTTGTACTTTATGTGATTCATCAATGGTTGTTAGTCATAAATAAAAAATGGGTTAAATAATTAATGTTGTAACAAAAAAATTTATCTACCACAGACACATATTCACCAAGATTAGGAATGTGCATAGGTCGAACCGAACCGAATTGGTATAAATAGTTCGGTTTGAAAATGGTTCGGTTCGGTTTAAAATTGGTTCGGAACTGGTTCGGGTCTACCTCTATTTTGAAAAGAAAAAAATTAAAAATTAAAAAAATTAAAAAAATCAATTTGAATCGGTTAAAAACCGATTCAGTTCGGTTCGGAAACGGTTCGGTTCTTAAATTAGTTCTTTAAAAATCGATTTGGTTCATGAATTGATTTTTAAAACCGGTTATTTTAAGTGCAGTTCAATTCGGTTCATAGTTCGATTCAATTTTTTTGATTATTTTACATACCTGACCAAGTTCTGTGGGCAAATCTTGCTAAAAATGTGTCATTTCCGCGGCAAAAATCAGAAATACTTTTGCCATAATTATAATATCATGAAGCAATCAATTCCGTGTCGTGTATATTTTTTTGTTCTTACATGTAGAACGTAGCAGTTGTATCAGATTTATGGAATCTATTGGAGCCATCAATACTGTTTTTGTTTTGAGCAATCACAAAAGGTTTCAAGGGTCGCATCTTTGGGACCACAGCCGTGGAATCTAATGCTATACCTAATGGATCATTAATTAAATACACTTATTGAATGCAACATATATGTTATGAAATAATGACATAGAGAAAGGGATGGGGTACCTTGTTTTATATAAATATATTCAAAATTAGACTATAGTCCTTTTTCTCTCCCTAACACAGTCACATAGTGTGTGTGTGAGATAGAAATTTGAGAAACAGTCATTTCACTTCTATGGCTTGCCCTCAAAGGCATAAAATATAAATAAAGGTAAGTGGGGGGTGGTGGGGTAGATATGCATGACATATTGAGGACCACATTGAACTAAAACTGGTACTCACTCCTAATTCAATCATTCATACCAAATTTTCAATCTTACATGCAAATAGATACAATTTATGGAGCCATTTTACCTTTCACAACTTAACTCTTGAATATGAAGCAAGAATTCTGGTAAAAAGTTGTTACTGCCTCTGCCTCAGAAAATGACCATTTCTGCATGGTTGTTCATGGGATTACAGATCTCAATAATCATTGATTATTATTTGAATATATGTGTCATGTGCCACTTAATCTAGCTTTTCAATATATGTAAAGTTATTTAACTCATTAAATATGATATAAAAATGTTGGGAAATGTTATATTTATAAACTTTTTATTTATCAACTACATTATGTCTGACCGGTAATATACTCTTGAGTAGAGTATTATCGGTCAAACATAGTGTAATTTGTAAGTTTGTAAACGGATCATTCCCCAAAAATGTTATGCAATTATATTTTCCAGTCTTGTTAATCATAATATTTTATGAGTCTGAAATTTACTATTCTTTAATTAATCAATCAAAGCTACAATGTTATGTGTAACGGGCATGTTTCATTTTCATTAGAGCCGGTTTGTTTCTTCTAAAAAATTATTGTAAATTGATAATCACACATCGCAAATGAAAAAGAGAGAAAGAATAGACATAATGATTTATTCTTCACCTAATTTAGACTATGTCCAGCTTGTATGTACTATATTCACTTCATCGCCACTTGTTATAAGTCACTCAGTTTATAAGGAAAATATAATTAGGATTAGAAAACTCTAATAGCAATAAAGACCCTCATCATCATATGAAGTATGAGCCATACCCAACAAAATTTTATTGTGTTAAGTGAAACTTGCTATGGAATTAACTTCATATCTCCTCCTTAATTAATTATACAACAAGTGCCACTATAATTACAATTTTGAAAATTCATAATATAGTGGGTAGGCTAACTCCAACTACTGCTTTTTAAGCATTGGATGCTCCATCTTTTCCACCTGCTATCTCTTGAAAAGGGTTCTTAATCCACACGCTTTCTACAAAAATAATGTAAAAGAAAAGTTATTTAGATAGCCAACTTAGGAAGCTGTGAAATCTTTTTAGTAAAAAGCGGAAGAAGTATTGATAATGAACAATATACTTTCTAAAAATGCAAGTGTATATAAAGTTATATTTTAAGTTAGAAATAAGAATTTGAATTTACTTAAATTTTAATGGAGCTATTTACACACTTATATACTGTTGCAAAGAAAAAAGACATTGCTTAAATTGATTCAATAATATAACATGGGTCATTGACCTAACTCAACTTATATAAAATGTAAATTAGATTGAGTTTGTGGGACATTGCATTGAGTTGGAAAACATTTCAACTCACATGGTACACGGATGGGTAGTGGGTCGATAAAATTTTCACCCACCCAATTCAATCTACCACAATTTTCTAAAAAAATTAATTTGACTTATTATTTAAAACTTTGCATGATTTTAAATCTAAATTCTAAAGTGAAATATGGTCCTTAAAATTGAACCTCAATATTTTTGTTAGTAATATGATTTAATTTTTTTTATTTATAATTTAGTGTGAGTTAGGATTTGAAACTCGAGACAGCAAATGAATATGTTAACAAATATTTTAACAATATTGAAAATAAATTAACTTCGTGTGAGAGTCAAATAGATCAGTTGATCACAACAAGCATCTTCAAAAAATTGATAACAAATGGGATACCTCGGTTATACCAAAAAAAAATGATAACGAAGTCAATAATTATATTAATCCATATATTATATGTGATTACATCTTTTTAATGGCTAATGTGATTTGTTTCTTACAACTTTTAGAACTTGTTAGCTTACTTATTAAGTTTATTTTAAGGGTTTGCATTTGTAAAGAACCTTGGGATACACCACCCCAAAAGCTAGCTCAAAGGGTGGGAGTGCCCAAAGTCTTATAAACTCCACATTAGTTGCTCATACAATCAATGTGGGACTATATATCTCAACACGCCCCCTCACACGAGAGCCCATTGGGCTTTTGCAACAGGCCCAACCTACCTGTGCTAAGAGTCCTCAAGAGAAAGTGGGGGACGGTTTTGTGGGGATACACCCAAAAGCTAGCTCAAAGGGTGGGAGTGCCCAAGGTCTTATAAACTCCACATTAGTTGCTCATACAACAAATGTGGGACTATATATCTCAACAGCATTGTATCATTTAACATGACCATAAAAAATTTCCTACACACACAACATTTTGTGGGGCCCACATGTTTTGAAGAAAAAAAAACTATTACCCGCAAAACGAATCTCTATAACATAACACAATCATTTTTCCTACGACATAACTTTTATAAAACCCTTATTTTAAACTTATGTTAACATGAGATAAGATTTTCATATTACTACTTTGGGTTTTACTTCTCTCATGTTGTATGAGAGAAGTTATCTCATATTGTGAGATAAATTAAGTGGGGTCCACCAATTTTTTTAAAAAAAGAAAAAAGAGACACGTCTTTTTATGTGAGTATAAAATGAGAGAGTAATCTTATGTAGCATAAGAGTATAATTTCCCTACTACTTTTGTCTACTGCTAATCTACCGTTAGATCAAACTTTTCAACAACTTTTCACTTTCTCTTCGGTCCACTTTTTGCTAAAAAGTTTAATATAACCATAATTACAGTGGTAGTAGAAAAAAAATGAATATCTTACCTTATATATATATATAGAAAAAATATTTCTACAACCACTTTAGATAAAATTATCTATAGCTACCCAAAAACTACGTAGTTTTGATTAATGAAGGATGTTTTTGTAATTTTAGGTGAATTAATGAAGGTGTTTTAGTAAAATGCATGTGATAAAAAATAAATCAAATTATAGAAACACCTTTCATTAATTCACCTAAAATTACAGAAACACCCTTCATTAATCAAAACTGCGTAGTTTTTGGATAGCTGTAGATAACCTTATTGGTAATTCAAATGTGTTATGTGCGGTGAATTTTTGGTTTCATATTTCGACATTTATGATCCCTTAATTAAGACAACATAACTTCGTAAAATGGGGGTAAAGTATAAACATGGGCATTGCGCACCAGACGACGTTCCAGTTATGAATCATTCATTTGAATTGCTAACAGTGGAGGTGAAAAGAAAAATTAAATAAACTGAACTAAATTGTGAATCAATTTGTATTCAAAGAATTATATTTTTTAAAATCGGTTCAATCATTAAACTATTTTACCAATTTGGTCCCATATCAAGTTGACTCATACTAATTTTTAGAAGTTTGAAAAAATTATACCAAACTGCGAATCAAACCAAAACCGTATCACACTTTTCTAAGTTTTTTATTTTTTTGTACATCATTTTTCTAAGTTTTAGAACCACACTATTTTTGAAAATTGATGTGGTTTGACCCATCTGAATCACTATAGAAAATGGAACCAAAGCAAACCAAACTGTACACATCCCTACTGAAGGACAAAAAAATGTAGAGATTCTTAATTTATTGGTTTATTATCCGATAGCAGTTGGCCTACCAGGAGACCTTTAGAAATTCAGCTAAAAACAATGGGGGTGATGTTTACCATTACTTTGATTAAGATGTTTAAGAAAGGAGCTAAATTAGAATTTTCCTAATGGCATCTAGTGCCGATAAACTCGACTTCTTTATAATAATTTATTTTCTCTTTCTTAAATTATTATTGATAGTTTCTAAGATAATAATGATTATGCCTTTAGAAGAAAATAATATATAGCCGTTCGTGGCATATGATAACAATTTTAAACTTGATTTAGTCTTGGAAAAAAAAATTGCCCACACCTAACACAAGCCGACACATTGCATCTTCCCGGCAAATCTTATCTTAATTAATAATATTATTTAATGATCAAAGCCGACACATTGCATCTTATCTTATCTTAATTACTTTATTTAATGATAGTCTTGGGTTCTTGTGCACCTTGCTTTATACCCCTCCCCATGTTTTTTTCTATGTCCTTGAGTTTATTCCTGTGTTTTGGTATGAGCTTGAAGCAGTGTTTATGAGAAGGAAAAACCTCAAAGAGATTGGTATCATCTGTGTCTAATCTCATTTAAATTTTTATGTATAAAAAAAAATAACGGGAAAAATGAAAATATCTTCACATAAGAGAAAAGTAACGATTACATTACATAGAGGACGTTTGAGAGAGAAGAAATTTGTTTTACCGTTTATTAGGAATATGGTGAGAAAATGAATTTGGTCGGAAAGTTAAAAAAAAATTATTTGGTAGGTCGAAATATTACCGAGAAAATTGGGCTAAATTTTCTGAGTATATGTTTGATTGAAGGTAAAATATTAATAGAAAAATAAGATGAAATTATCAAACTAACCCTTGACTAGATACAAAGAAAACTCTCTCTATCGAGCTTTCTTTTGGCACATTTTTTTAAAAGAAATATTTGTGTCCATTGCTCTTTTTTCCTACTTTTTTGGTTTAATGGGATAATGAGAACACCAAGGGTGATATTCTGAAATGACAAATTTTTTCATTTTACATATAAATTGAGATTGGTATGCAAACAAATTTTTTAAAACCTCCTACCAAACATAGTAACCCATCTCAATTTTTCTAGGCACCCAAAAAAAACTGTCCTAACAAACACCCTAAGATTCTTACATTGTTTCATAAGGTACCTGGAGGTTGTCCCTGAGGAAGTAGTGCCCTACTTTGATAAGAGTGTTCAACCACAACAATTTATTATATCATTGTCGGCCAGGAAAATTACCTAACCATTATAAAGAACAGGCTTAGGTGAAGCTCATGCTTCACATGCAAATCATCAAACCAAACCAAAGTTTTCTACGGAAACGAAAAAACAAAGCATTAAGTTGATCTAATTGACGTCCTGTCCGCTATGTTTTTAGAGGATGTGGAGCTGTGGTTATTAATGTCGATATTATTATTTTGAGTCAAGTATAGATTCCCTACTTCAAATTTTAATTTATATGCCAATTATATTCAACTTTCAAAATGTGTAATTTATCATAGTGGAAAGTTAAAGGAGCAATTCGGATGAAAAGCAAAGTTAATAGGATAATCTATGATTTACTCTCTCTTTTTTTTTTTCTCTTTTGCTGAAATCAGGTAATGGGAATTTTTAAGTTTCTAAATACAATTTTATTTTTCTCAATAGTTTCTAACATACATGAATCATTATTCATTGGCATGTTTGATGTATAGGCGTTTGTGGACTTAAATAGCCCACTTGACAAAAATATAAAACACATGGATGGGCTTGAACTTGAGATTCGTAAAAGAACCCATTGTCATTGCTCATTTGTGTCCAGGCCTGTGCCACTTCCAAAATTTTAACCATTACAAAGCTCATTTGGTGGCCTTACGAAATGCCTTCATATAAAATTGAATCATCTTTCCTCAATCCAATCATGTTTTTATTACATATGTTTAATCTTTCTTTTTTTATCTCAGTATTTTAATTCAAAACACAGAATTGGAACAGAAGATATGAATTTTGCGGCTATAATTCTAGGGAAATGATAAAAGTCACAAAACCAATTCCGTGAAAGTGCGTACGGATGAGTGGAATGAAATTTATATTCATTCTTTTTGGATTTTTCTAATATTTTGGTTTTATATTTTAACCGAAAACAAAAGGTGGAGTGTGTAACTGAATGCCATTTATTTATTCGTGAACCATTTCACCAAAACTATTTGTGATATATAGCAGTGTTGATAATTCTACATTGCAAACTACATATTAATTGACTGAATAAGCTATATATATAGGCATTCAGTAAATTTGAATACCTTGTGATCCAACTGGAAAGAACAACTTTTTGTTGTAACTCCCGGAACTGCGCTAAACTAAATATCTAAACAACTTGATGTAAGCGAACAAACCCAATAAAGAAACTTTGCAGACATTTTTTTTGGCCTTCGAGCCTATGCGTCTGAAAACACTTTGCACCTACATAAAACTGCGCGAGTAGTGGGTAGTCTTTATGTTTGCCTTTTTGTTTTCGTATAAATTAATAATTGAAACCATACAATCTTAACTCTTAAGTACCACTTAGCAGAATGCACTTGCCTACCATTTAGTTTCATCATGGCAGACAGAAATAAGTATGATGCATGGAAATCAGTGTTAAACGTACCTTCAATGAATAATTGTAGCATTACAATACTTCCTCTTGCGCCTCCTTGCTTTTTGGAAAATCTGCTGAGCTTCTTCATCTTCTTCCTTAGTAAATTTTCCGTATAGCTCTTCCCCATGAAAATTTGTAAAGACTATAAACAATTAAACTTTAGAGTTATATATTTAGCACTAATGATTTTTTAAGGCAGATCAACAAATACATTGATTGACCGTTACCATAAAATTTAGGAAAAAATATTTCTGCTCTTAAAACTTAATTTCATTCCTTCATACACAAATTGTTGACTACTATGACTATAGTATTCTGATGTCAAAATATTTTTGAAGGAACTTGAAGCGAATCAAAGATGACGATTTGGGACAGTGTGTGTTTACTTCTATAAAATATGAGCTAAAGATAAGCAATAAGAGAGACGACCAAGAGGAAGTTCTATTCTAGTTTTGTCAACCACCTGCGTTTTCTTCAACCAAGCTGGAACAACTTTCAGCAGTCTCCTCATCAGATTCAATGATAATTGCATAGTCTCTTCCTCCCATTTCATACTGCCATTCAGTAGTTGGAAATTCATAAAAAGTATAGCAATAATAGGCAGAAATATTTTGCATGAAAATGAAGAGAGAAAAATGTCACTATCAAGCGCATTTATATAACTTCCTAGATACCATATGATCTATTATAAAAAGTGAGAACACAATATAATCAAACTTTTTGAGAGAGAAAGAGAGCAGTTTTCTCTGATCACGAATGGCAAGAGACAAATTTTGAAAGTACCTTTCCAGTGTTTGGCTGTGTCTGCTTGTGTACCTTCTCAGATAATTTATCTGAAAAAGTGACCCTCGCCTTTTTTACTGGCTTCCACCCTCCCATTTCTACCTTGGGAGCTACAGTAATTTTTGCTTCACTGAAATCAAGAAAAATACCTGTGACCTTGGTCATAACAAGTGCTTTTACAAGTGACAAACTAAGCAAATATAAACAAAAGCATTAATATACTGAACAGATGGAAGCAAAATGATATAGAATATATCATTACACTGCAATATACATGGATATTTATCAGCCAATGTGTAACATTAGATAAATTATAAATTAAATTAATAATTCAGATCCCAAGAAGTTGAATAATTGCTATTATGTGTTTATGGAGAAAGAATTATTGAACCCTAAAGGCTTGAATTGTAAAAGATCTTAACTTTTGAGGATAACAAAGCACAAACAAACTCAACATGCAAGTACAATGAAAAGACCAATGCTGCAAGTCCCAAATAATGTTAGAAAGCAAATGCAACATTCAAAAAGCAAAGGAGAAGTCAAATTGGAAATCTCAACCCAAAAGTCAAAGCTTCAAAGTCAAAGTAAACCTAAGGAAGTCAAAACTAGGACCACAAGGAAGTGAAGCCAAGTCAGAAGTTCAATAAGTTAGAAATGTTGTATTTTGTATGGAAACCATGGGAATGAAGTTTATTAAGCTCTCTCACTAAGGAATGCATACTAGCTTCACTAATACATGCATTTAAGGAACCTAAGTCGTCCAATCATGCATATATGTTCACATATACAAGAATATGTTATACATAGACTACACACATTCATGTGTTACAAGTCATTCGAAACAAATTGGAGTTAAGTTGGATCAAAAATTGCATAAATAGACACTTATGTTCTGGTGTTACTCAAGTAACTCATAAATAGTTACCCGAGTACATGACTTACTCGAGTAAATGCTCAAGAACAGTTACTCGAGTACATGCGTGATATTTACTCGAGTAACTTGTAACAAAAAACTAAAAATTAGAATTTCAACTCCAAGGCTATAAATGGCTAGTATATCCATTAGGCTCCTATAAAAACATAGATGGAGTGTTTCTAAGCATGAATTACACAGAGTTTACATCATATTACAAAGAAATCATATTGATCACCATTTAGAGGTCATTTTGCATACTTGAGAGAGAAGGCTCTTTCATTCTTCGTTCTTCTTCGTTTCTTCTAATTTTTTGTTTTTATTGGATTATGAAGAATTTTTTTTATCTATTATGAATTGTTTTATTGTTGGAAGTTGATTTGAGTGATTGGAGAGATCATATAGATGTATAGGTTGAGAGAGTGATCAAGACTGGTCAATATTCTTGTAAAACTCCATTGTAATTTGGTTTTTCAGACACCGGTTAAAAGTTTTGAAGTTAGTGGACGTGCGACAACAGTATGGACGTAGCCCTCGTGTGAATTAAAGGCTCTTTAATTTTCACGTTTGATTTTGATATTGCTGCTTGCAGAGGTTATTTTGCATATTGAGAGAAGGCTCTTTAATTCTTCATCCTTCATTTTTTTGATTTTGTTGGATTGAGAAAAAGTTGTTTTTGATCTATTTTAGATTGTTTTACAGCTAGAAGTTGATTTGGTCAAGATTCTTGTAAAACTTTATTGTAATTCGATTTTTCAAACACCGATTGGAAGTTTTGAAGTAAGTAGACGTGCAATGATAGTGTGGACATAGCCACACATCCACACTGTCGTTTGAGAGTGAACCAAGATGAATCACGACGTTTGATCTTCTAACCCTTAAACTCTCTAATTTTTGCGTTTGATTTTAATATAGTTGCGTTTTAGACTCTGATTTAATTTTGTTTTATGGGATCTATTTATCTCATGTTGCATGAGATAATTATCTCATGCAACAGAGACAAAATAATGGGGTCCACTATTTAAAAAAAAAAAAAGTAGTGGACCTCACTACCTTGTTTCTGTTGCATGAGATAATTATCTCATGCAACATGAGACAATTATTTCCCTTGTTTTATAGTATATAAGGTTTAGATTCTGTTCTTGATCGAATTTTGGTGATTTCTTGTATTTTAGGTTAAGGGACAAAGGTTTCTTACTAAACAAGTTACCACAATTCACCCCGTTCTTGTGGGTTTTAGCCATTCTCTGTTTAACAAGAATAGGAAAAAACAGAATTATCCAAAACAAAAGGGTGAATAATCTCCAAAAGTAGTGACTTCACTTTTTTAGTAGATGGAACTTTGGAAATACATTCGTAATCGACAAATGGGCCACAACTTGTGAAGGTTGCTGTTTTTAGTTTTTTAAACTGATTCTTTTTAGCGGAAGGATGGAATGACGGTAGAATTCCTCCTTGGGAGGAACACTTATTATTGAGCCATGGTAGCAAATAACATCTGGAAACTTTGGTAGGCCAGCATGATTACCATGTTATGTATGTATAAAGTTATTAACTGCTCTCTCTCCCACTCATTCTATGTGATTGTGATCATGCGTTTTTTTTTTCTTTTTGGGTAAGAGTTATTATGTGATTTTTAAATCTAACTCATTCAGCCTTTCAGATAAAATATATGTTGTATAAAATTAAAATCCACCCACAGTAGATTGTCACATTTGGATGTGAAAAATATATAACTTGGTGAAATTGACCAACTTATAATGTAGCAAAATAGATGCAAGTATGTGACGTTCCTAATAGAGTAGAAAGACTACTAGTACTAAAAGTTATGGGGGTACACATACTTCGCAGGAGGCTGAGACTGAGGCTGAGGCCTTTTGGGGGTGGTAACCTGCAAACCAACAATGTATCAGATTTTATTTTATTTTTCCAGCATCGTACAAAAAATCAGGAACGAGGTAATCTGTTATTTGGATCCTCTCCCTTTTGTTAAAAACATGACAGTGTCATGTTCATGTTACAAGAGAGAAAGATACAAACTACTACTGTGTATCTTTTCTCTCTTAGAACTCCATAATGTCATCGCGTTCTTAAGGAAAAGGATAGGATCCAAAACAAATGTGTTAATGATTCGTTATGTCAGAGATAAAGCACCTTTATAGATCGGGTAGACTGTGCCAGATCATTTTGTTTGAGGCGTTTTAAACTGCAAGAGATTTCCTGCAAGTACTCATTGGCAAAACATCAGTTGGTTGACAGCAGTCAAGGAGTCTGACCTCCAAAAGCTATATATGAGAAAGAAGAGAAAAAAATGTTAATGAAAGAAAGGCTTGGTCGTATAAAAAGGTGGAGGACTGGAGGGGCTTTGAGCAATTTCTACGTTAAGATCTGTGACTAACCCTTAACAACAGTTGTTAGGTTTTACGTGTTTTCTTTTTATCATTACTCATTGCCATATTTTACGTGCCTGCATTTCCTTGGTGAAGGAGCTATCTAGTTCATTTTGTAGACTTCGCAGAGAGGCTTCTATTAGCTGTGGCAAAGTTGAAACCACTGAAGATACTTCCTGTAGCTTCTCTTGGCTTGCAAGCTTGCACATTTGTTCGGATAACGATTTCAAGTTCCCTTCAATGCTTGCTTTAATTTCTTCTTGTCCTTTGATCTGGTTTAAAACCGCCACCCCTTAGTTAACTGAAATTTGATATCCGCTGATGCTTAAAGGAATCATGCAAGTAAAGATAGAAATTGGGTATTACCATTAATTGCAGTGAGTTATCATGAATGATCAACTTCTGCCGTATGCATTCCACTGAATCAAAACTGGGGAGTTAAAATTGTATCCTAGGTGATCAAACTTGCACATGCAATAGACTAGTGAGGCCACAAAATATACATAGATTATAAGAAATTTGAAATTGGATTCAGCACGGCTAACCAATAAATGCCAGGTTGAGAAACCTGACATTGAATATTTAATGAACTGTATGAAATGAGATCTCAGTAAGAGTTCTAAGTTCAAAAGAGATGATAGCTATATAATATTTTAGCAGAAAGTTTTGAAAAAAAACTAATTATAACAACAACAGAAAGGAAAGGATTGAAGGGCCGGCTTGGCTCAGTGGTAAGCATGCTTACCGCGATGTCCAAGGTCCCGGCTTCGACTCGGCCCCTCCGCAAAAGCGGGGGTAAGGCTTGACTCGTATGTTCTTCCCCAGACACTCACGAGTGGGTATTGAACTGGGTCGGCCCTTTTTATAACAACAGAAACGATTCATGCAATGAATAGAATTTCTTTTTTACAAGATTAATTGTCTTTCACATAGAAGTATTTATGTTGATCAGTAAAATACAACTTCCATAAATCATTTTCAGAATACTTTCAATATATTAGACGAGTCACTTACTCTCTAAATTAGTTTCCTTTGTTCCTTTGTTTACTTGCATTACATCACTTTGAACAGAATCCAAAATCATCGCAATCCTGTTCAACGAAGTTTCCATTATACCAATTCGGTGTTCAAGTCCTTCACTTAACTGGCCTGCAAGAGAAAATAATATTCAGTATATTTTTTGAACTCATGTGCATGTAAAAGACACTAACTTAAATTGATGCCCTACTTTTGCATAGCAAAGCCATACCATTATTAAATATGTCTAACGTGGATGCTAAAGACTTAAGCTATAGAAACATAACCCATACTTTCATGGAGTGCCCTTACTTTTATGATCTGCAGAATTCCATTTGCGCATGAGAGTGGATGAAGATATCAAATTGGGTTGTTGACTCTCTTCCCGTGAATATTGAATTCGGGGCAAGCAAGAACTCCTTCTCACCGAGTTCTCATGTTCTTGAGAACAAACTCTCTGGAAGGGTTAAAAGAACACGATAACCATATAGTCAGAATTATGGACTGCATATATTTATGTCTAAGAAATCATATAAAGGGAATAAATAACTCAGACAAATAATATGCTTGTTTTGCTAAAAACAATTCATAACTGGATGAAGGATCTTAACTAGAGGTTCTCCACTTACCAGGAAAACTTACCAGGCAATAAACCTAAAGCATTAGAAAAAGAGAACAGAAGCAGGGTAGAAGAAGTTTTCCCCCCTCAAATTTGTAGGTTTGTCTTACACAAGGTTTTATTCATTTGTAAGTAAATAGGACATGAGGATTTTGTTTAGCAATTTTTAAGTAAGAATATTCAGTACAAAAAAGTTAAGCATAAAATATATTCATTCTCTTAAGCACTTTAAGCACTGCAGAGTATGGTTTTACACTTTTACAGCCAAATATTTTTGCAAATTTGTAAATGAGGAACCATGCTAACAAAATAAACAAGTGAGAATCTTCAGTATCTTGATCCAAGAGTTACAAATGGACGTGCAAAAAAATAATAATAATGCAGCTTAAGAAGTGCACAGTATGAAAACAACACAATTAATTTCTTTCTCACAATTCATGCTCCTCTCTTCAAGTTTGGCAATAGATTTTTCCAAACTCACAGTTAATTCATAAGTACAACACTATCAATTTTCTGCAAAATTCAAGTTTATTAAAATATTTTAAACGCTGTTAAACTTTTGCAATTTGAAAATTGATATTGTATATCGAAAAAAAGAATATCTGCTTCGTGTGATAACGAGATTTAACCTGGCTATTTATCACAGCTTCATCCTGAGAGTTTTGAGAGAACTGAGACAACATTGCATGCTGGGAGTGAGATGAAAGTCCATGAGAAAATGATTGCTGAGATGGTTGTGAGCGAGGCTGCGATGATTGCAATCCACTCGGTACAGTGTTAGGTCTCCTAGAGATTGCATTACACAACAAAAAAGCATAAATGAAAAAAAGTATATATATCAACAATGGAACCTTATTGCGAGCTGAGAGAGAAGTGAGGTACTGTTAGATTTTTCTTGTTTATTTTTCATTTCCTCGCGTTTCCTCCGGATCTAAGCAGAGAAACACCGATAAGGCAAAAATAAAGAGGGAAAAGAAAGAGGAACCTGGTGTGAGGAGGAAGGACGGAGATTGAGCTGAGATCGCATGCCTTGTTGATCTTCATTCCGATTCGAAGATGAAATTGAAGCCCTAGTTCGTTCGTTCGTTCGTTCCGTGAAGGAAAATCGGTTTGCGAATTCGAATCAACCAGAGAGCAATGAAGATTGAAGAGAAACAGAAAAACAGAAAGGTGCATGGGGTTGCAAATTTCAAATAATGGCGGGAATGTGAATATAAATACCCAACTGATGGGCCATTCGGATCAGGAAAACAGGCCGGGTCATAGGTCAAGTAGTTCATTAACGGGTCCGACAGGTGATAAACGAATCAGGGACCTTTTAGTGTTTTTGTCTCGACTCGTAAAGATCTGGGTTTACATATTGAAATCAAGTTTAAATTTATATAAAAGTTCGTTTAATAAAAAGACATTAGACTCCAATTCAAAAAAAAATTCGGTCGTAGAACTTCTCAGGCTGACCTAGTATACTAATTTTTATTTTTATTTCACATTTTTTATACTATTTATAATAGTCCTTTCTCTCCTCAATCCATTTCACATAATTTTATTGGTTAAGCAGACTTTTTGAATGATTTTATTCTATATTATACTATTTGGATATACATTGAATTTATGAATCTTTGTGAAATTATTAATACTATTGATAATATATTTTGTTTCAATAAATTTTTATTATTTTTTTAACAGACTAAATTAAACTTTTATTTTTTTAAATAAATAAGATCACATGTTGATAATTATATTCATAATAGATAAAATATAAAATGATACTTTCAAGTTCATGTATTTGAACACAAACTTAACCTCGAAGAAAATTCGATCCCACTGATCCGTTAATACCACTGGTCCGAGACATCTTTTTATTATCGTAGACTTTGGCTTCACGATAAACCATATTTATGGATAGAGATTTACTTCTACTCGAACACGCAATTCACACATCATGAAAAGTCCTAAGTGATGTTTACAGTATACACTCTCCTTTAATGGTATTAATTAGTGATTGAAAAACCTCCCCAATTATGGATACTTTTAAAAAGTCACCTTTATGTTTTGAAATTTATCAACATGATTTTGCTGAATTCTACCACCTCAGAAAAGAGACTGTACGTGGGGAATGAAGCTAAATAATTATAAGTGGTCCCGAGAACTTCACTCATGAGTAGAGTGGAGTGGAGAAACATAGTCAATCATTATCAATTACATGAGTGAGTTTGCACAAAATTATTTTGTCTTGGAAATTCAGTCTTCAACATATATATCCATAACACAGTAGTTATCAACAAATAGATATATACACTAATAATGTCATTTTTTAGTCAATGATCTATTCTTTTGGTTCATATATATACACTAATTCTTCAACATATTAGGATGGTATGATCTCTATCTCTTATCACATGATTTATTTAATGAGGTCGAAGCACGTACTTTTATCTTAACACATTCATCATTATCCCATGTGAGGTGGAACACTTTTAGCAAGCTTCACAAAAAAAATATATATATACATAAGATAAATAAAATAAAAATATTAATTGATTACAGAATCACTGTCCAATTGTGAAATGTGATACTGAATTGCAAAAGTGGATATGCTATATTTCCATTCCCAGGAATTCAAAGGTTCAAAAAGTCATGCTGATATATAAATAATACTTTTTACCAAATAGATACGCCGTATGGTGTCAAAGATCCTCATCTAATAATATTTTTGTTATTTTTCTATAATACTTTTGAACAGTTTAATTTATGTTGTGGGAATTAATTGAATCATAATTGCCAAATATGTATCATGCAGGCTTACCTTGTCCCTGTGTAGTAGTACCAGGGAACTTGTCTATGCGTTGCAATCTAATCCCCCTTTCCCAAACACCACATTTATATATGTATAAATATATAATTATTTGGCTTGAACCCCAATTTTCCTCGACTTTGATCAAAGAAAGATTCTTTATATTCCTTTGGCATATTCTTTCTGCTGATGATAACAACAATTTCCATGCTTATTTATAGATTGATTAATTACAATTAAATGCCAAGAGAATTAAATAATGAATGGTCAACGTCGATAGAATTAGATAATGAATTTATTCTGTCTAGATTGTTGGTTCTGATTACAGTTTAATCTATCTTATTAAATAAACAAGTGATTAATCTTAAGGTTGACTTTAATACGATAGGCTGAGTCTATAATAATGGACTCAACATGACGATTGGCTACCGCAGCTAATATGGAATAGTGGCGGCTGTAATTTATGCCTATTGGGCAAAATTATCAAATGACACCAGTACCACCATCAAAAGTTAACAAAGGCAATGTTTGGTGTGATGTATAAGGTATGATAGTATAAGTTTATATTATATGTTATGACATTTTCAGTTGTTTGGTATGACCATCGTATAGTATAAGCTTATACAGCAAGACATCTTTATACATTAAAGTGATGTATAACTTAATCCGGCCTAGGAGTGGTGGATTAGGTCTGATAAGGGGTTGATGTATTAATATTGCCTATGATGCACGGGCACAGACACGAGACACGACACGACACGCCGACACGTTAATTCTAAAAAATGTCATATTTGGACACGTTGGGACACGTTTTGATATTAAATAAATTTTTTAATATATATAATATAATTTATATTTAATATATATAAGAGTTATAATAAGTCATATAATCAATCAAATATTTAAATTTCATAACATAAATATAAATATAAGTAATTTTTCGTATTCTGTTAATTTTTCATGTCAAATTTCATAATAGAAAAAAAGTCAATTTATAAATTATTTCTTTTATATTTACTTAACAAAAAAATTAAGATTGTTTATAAAAAAAAAATTAAGATTTAAAAAAAAAGTGTCCGAGCGTTGATCACGTGACCTAAAAAGGTGACTGCGTGTCGGAAAAACGTGTCGGAGAGTTGATCGCGTGTCCCCAAATGTTGACCACGTGTCGGACGCGTGTCCGAGCGTGTCGGAACTGTCCGACACGTAAATTTTCAAAAAATTCACGTGTCGGTGCTTTCCAGAATATTGCTTACAAGTACAATTTTCAAGAACTAATATATCATTTCAATATTTATAAATTATAATTTTTTTAATACATTAATTTTTAAAATATCGGAAGATATTATCTTATACAGTATCATACCAAATATTGGATAGTATTACAATTTAATCAGGTCTTATACTATCAGACCTTATACTATCAGGCCTTATCCTATACTATGCACCAAACATGCCCTAAGATACAATAATAATGTTGTAGGAGCAAGATGCTTTGAAATTGGTAAATCATATTTATTAATTCTTAATACATTATAATTATTAAAAATTAACAGTTAAAATTTGATATCAAATAATTTAAGTTGACACTGATGTTAAGTATATGCACAATAATATTTATTACAAAAATATAATAAACAACAAACGTGGTTGTAATCTCATATCAAACTTGAAGGGGAGAGAATACGGAAAGTTATATATAATTTAAGATTTCTATATCGTCATGCCTAAAATCAAAAAAAAATGTATAAATTCATTATATGAAATCTTAGCAATCAGTTGTTTAAAAAAAGAAAATTTCCTCAGTTGGATAAAGATTGTTAATCCACAAGGACTTAATTGGGCATAATAGCGAGTGTTTTAAAAATTGACTCGGACCGGTTGGGTCGATCTAGGTTTTGGTGACCCAGTGGATTCCCTGGTCCGAGCGATCATTTGGACCAGTTATGTAGTTTACTCAGTTTAGACCGGTTGACCCGATCGAGACTCGACAACTGGTGACCCGATTGACTCGGGATAGACCGGTTGACCCTTTTTTTTGGTAAATCCTTTTTTTGTTGCTGAGAACTCTTGAATTAAATTATGCTCATATTTTGTGGTAAATATGATTAAAAAGTAAGGTAAAATAAGAAGATATTTTGTATTAGTACAGTTCGTTTATATAATATAGTTGCATCTTATAATGATCTCAAAAATTTAAGTGGGTATAAACATTGATGGTCTTATCATCTTAACGATTAACACTTTCTCCTTAGTGTATATTTCATGCCTACCATTTGTTATCATAATTTAGTTTATGTGTTGTGTTAAGGCATAAAAGGTGCATTTGACTTACATTGCATTTTTAATCCAGTGTTAGGATATGATCTAGAGTTAGAAACTTAGAAATATATAATATTTGCTATCATTGAGAACCAATTTATTTTTTGAAACTCATTGATAGTTTTCTTATGTGGATTTTTAATATAATAAATATGTTTATATTTTTTTAATAATATATAGCTAATTAGCTAATTTGCTATTTGCATTTTTAGGGAAAAGACAAAAAGTTTGGGTTTAAAGATATTACTTGTTAAGAAGATTTACCGTATCATTCTATACTTGAAAGGATTACTCTTATACTGAAGTGTATAATAGTATTATGAATAAAAAATAACATTTATCTCAAAAAACAAATAATCATCGAAATCAAGTATGACTCTTGTGTTAGATATATATTAATAAAGTAATTTGTAAGGATTTTGTAATACCTAATGTGTATTCGGTAATTCACATTATTATAATCCGAATTGCAAAGGACTTTTCTAAAAATTTATTGTGATTTATTAAAAGACACATTTAAATAAAAGTCCAATAATATGTCACAAACTCATGCATAAATTATCATTCAAGCTTAGTTATGTCAAAAGAGTTCATGGCCCAAGCTTATTATTTCAAAAGAAATGATTAATTCTAGTGGGTGAAAACATTTTTAAAATTTTCTTCTTCAAGATTTTATAGAAAACTCAATCCTGCATAACCAATTTGCCAAACATCAAGCACTTGTAGATACATAAACATAAACTCACATTTAAAGCACTAATTCTAATGAAAAAGCTCATCCATACAAGCAATGCATCTATTTCATTTTTCAATGACAAAATTTTCACTTAATTATTTTGCATCTTGGTTTCCATAAGCTCATACATTTACATATTCATTGTCTCACTATACAAAACAAAATATACTACATTCAACTCTAATACATTTCACAAAACATAAGGCAACTCTCACATTCTATTTGTACTTCATGTTCCTTTCAACCATATATAATTAACAACATCAATCTTTATTAACAACTTCTACCTTGGTTCTTCAATCTTCTACGATTTTCGATGATGTTAGCTTCATATTGGCTGGTTGTTCCTTTTTCTTTCTCACACGCTCTTTATTCAATAGGTTGTGTGCAACCGAGTCAATGGTCAGCTTCCCTTATGGGACCAAGTTGATCAATGTCACAACCAAAGTGCCAAAACACTTAAGCAACGAGCTCAGAAGTAAAAGAGCTTACAACTCGTCGTCAATCCTCACATCGATCACTGTCATCTGATTCACAAGCCTCTTGTAAGTGTTCAAGTGCTCAATCATACTTTGTCTATCCTCGTCCTCCAACTTCACAAGTCGGCGTACCAAGTGTGCTATATTCCATAGTGTCTTTTGATGAATCATGGATTCAAGCTTTGTCCACAGATCATGAACATTTGTGCAGGTTAACTGTAATATCTTAGAAAAATAGTAACAATAAAATTAATAATAATAATAAAAATAGTTGTGTGTACCCTTATGTATGGTGTTATAGGCATTGATTGTTAATAGTGTGTCATAATTTGACTATAAAATTATAACCTTAATTAGTGGTGGTTTTATTTGTAACGTTCAGCAATTATGGTTGGTTATCATGTAATTAGTAAATGTCAACAATTATTTTTATTTAATTTTGTAACCATTAAGTTATTAATAATAATTAAAATAATTATGATGACCATTGACTTTACTTGCAATTTTTATAAATATAACTAAAATAAATGTGATGACCGTTGATATTACCTATACTTAATGTCTCAGTTACAAAATAGCAGCTATAAATACGAGTTGAACCTAACCAAACCAAACCAAATCACTTCAAATCCTCAACATTTCTCCATTTCTCTTATTATCTTCTTCTTTATCTTCTCATTTCAAATTTTTATTTTTTTCTGGCTACCATTTGCGCTTCTCTTCTCTAATTTTTTTTCCTCCTAGAAGTCATCAAATATGGAGACCAGGTAAACCTCATCCTACGTGGTTGTAGATTTGTTGTATATGAAATTTTATTGGGTGTGTCCTGATACTCTAGAAATAATAATTAATTTTTTATGTGAAATTTTGTCTATTGTAATCTTGACCTTTAGGGAGCAATATATTAGTTTTATATAAATTTTGATTGACCTAATCCAAATCTTTAGGTAACAATAAATTAGCTTTAAATAAACTTGTTATGATCGTGATATGTAGGGAGTAATAAATTAGTTTTATTAATTTGAATTTTATTACATGTAATCCTAGCCATAGAAGTCTTAGGTTAATTTTATATGAATTTTGATAATGTAATTATGATCCTAAATATATCATATGGTTGTCTTATATAAAATATATTATACGTAATCCTAATTCCTAGAGATAATTTGATAGGGTGATTCTGATATTTAGGGAGTAATATATATATATAAGTAATCCTAATCCCTAAAGATAGGTTAATTATATGAATACTATTGGATTTAATTTTTAGGTTAATTATATTGTTGGGAACTTTATTGGGTTCTAAACCCTAGAAAATAATGGAATTAATTGTATAATTATTTTTGGGTCTTTATTCAATTTTTCAAAAATTATAATTATGGTATCTTTTGAAAATTTAATTATGGGCCATATATGTGTGATATGGATCCTATTGAATAATTGTGAAAATTATGATAATTGACATGGCGAGTGGATTTGGGCTTTCTGTGTTAGATGTCGGATATTTGAGTTATGATATTCTTGAATAAATTGAAAAACTATGATAAAGGATAATTGATATAATAGATGTTAGAAAATTATGATGATGGATGATTGATATGATTTGGGCCTTAATTTTGACAGATATTGAAAAATTATGGGTAATTGAACAATTATGATGCCCTTTGAGCAACTAATATAGAAAATATAATACTCAAAGAAGAAAATTTTCAAATATAATAATTGTGACAAGATTGTATTTTCATGATTGTGTGTGTGTGTTTGTAATAAACCAATGGTGGGAAAATAGCTTTTGGGTTGGTACCTCCTGAAAGTGAAGAATACAACCTTTGAGCTTTATGCCTTTGATATTTATTTGATGTGACAATGATGTTATCCGTTCTTCACAAAGTGATATCTAGCAACAGGGTTTCCCGAGGTATTAGTAGCAACTTTGAAGAGAGGTGTGCACATTAGGATTTGATATTTTGATGATAGCCAATTTTGATTATACGTTGTTGGCAACAAGATTTCCTGGGTCACGGGGTAGACTGACAATAGGATTTCCCGGGTCTACCAATATTCTCTTCCCACTAAATACACAAAATGAACTTAAACATGATTGATAATGGAATTCGATAGTTGATTTGAATCTGTTGAATATTTCATTTATGATTATTATCATCTAATAAATATTGTTATGCTAGTTGATGATTAACCTTATTAAAATATCATTGAGTTGATTATGCTAATTTATTGAGATATAATTATTCTAAATAAAATATCTTGATTGATGTTTGGGTTTATTATAATTATTGATTAACTTATGACTGTCCTCTTTGTGTTTTGGATTAGGATTACAGCTTTGCTGACTGTTTATATTTGTGTTTGTTTGGCTACAATGATCCTTTAGGGAGCAGATTTTAAGTGAGACAGGTTGCAAAAGATGGGGCTAGCTGTGGACAGTGAAGATAATGACTCAGATATTTCTAGCTAGTTCTAAAATTTAGAAATTTTATGAGATATAATAAATGCATAAAATATATTTCCTTTAGTTAAACTTTAGTCTTTGATTTTATTTTAATTAGTTTTTCTTGTACAGGTGCGGCGATAACATTTCCCCAAATTAGTTTAGATTAGCTTCCCCAATATTTATAAGATCCTAAATTTGTTGGTGTTACATTAACACATACTCAAATAGAATCTTGTCATTGTTTTTGCGGATCATAATGAATGTCTTTCAATTTAGGACTATTCTTTATTTCTTTTCCCTTCTGGCTTCTTGTCACTCAAGATTGGTTTATATAAGTCTTTGCAACAATAGTGGTCCTTCATAATGTGCTCCAAATATGAATAATTCTCTAGAATGGGCTTAAAAATGTCACCATCATGAATGATAGTACTGTCCATCGCTGACATCATAAAACTCTTGATCTAAGAGATCTAATACCACTATTCTGTAAGGAGTGCAGCCCGGTTTGAGAGTTGGGGAAGCAAAATGGAAAAACAAAATAACAAATTGAAGGAAACTGTAAAGAAAAGAATGACTAAAATAGAAAGACGAGATGAAGGTGAATTGTGTGTAACTTCCTTAACAAGAAATAATAAATTTCAACACCGCTTTTCAAGTAAACATGCAAGAACGAAATCAAACAGAAATCTAACAATCCCTAATTCAAATATAGAATCAAAACATCATGTATAACATACAATTCGAGTTATATGTAGTGGAAATTAAATGGATAGAGGAAAGAGAAGAAAACACATAAATTGTCCTTTTTGACTCGCTTGCCACTTGAGAGCTACATCTGGACTGAGGTAGATCATTCCACTATCTTCAGACTTCCAACCGGTGTCTGAAAAATTGATTTACAACTAGAATTTTACGAGCACTATAACCAAACCTTGATCACTATCAACCTAAGTTCCTTCTGATCATTCTAATTGTCTCAAATCCAATTACATAAATTCAATCACTCAAAACAGATGCAAGGTAGTCTCCCCACATTCAGAATTACAAGAAAGATCATAAAAGAACTAAGAGAGAGAAAAGATATTCAATGATATACAAATAAAGCCTAAATGGGGTTAAATCTTTTATTTTATGTGTTCTGGTAATGTTTAGCTTAATCTTAATTCAAAAAACCCTAACAAATGTTTATATATGTGCCCAAATGAGTTACTAGTCATTTATAGTTGTTGGACATATAATTATATGGATAACTCTGAGTTTAAGTCACTTAAAATAGGGAGTAATTAATTATTCCATGATTAAGTTATCGGTTATTCTTCGAAGCAATCAAGTAATCGATTATTTCTTCGAGCAACCCAGGTAATCGATTACTTCATGCTGGTAATCGATTACTTCAGCACAGATTTGCATTTTCATTTACTGATTTTTGATCTAAATGATTTCTAGTGGCTTTTAAATGATTCCTAATCACTTCTAACACATATATCACACACATATAACAACTCTCCATGTGTGTGTGATTTTTTATGCATAATCAAAGTATTCAAGTTTATTATGCATGAGTTTATGACTTCTAAATGCAATCCTCAAGTTAAAGCTCAATTAACTCATTCTCTAAGTTTATAAGACTATTATATTATTACAAACAATGTAAACATGAGTTTTCACTTATCTTCACTCGTCTTCATACTTTGAGCCTTGTGGTGCCTTGTAAAGCTTGAATCCTTCGAAATTTAGTTTGACTTTGCCAATTTGAGTAGTCCTTCATTTTTGCACTTTGTTTTGGTCTTATAGTACCATTCGTGAATTGTTGCACTGTCTTCTATGTTGTGTATCCATATTGAGCTCGTTGGTGCTTTATTATCATCAAAACTTCAAATTCATAGTCTTGGCAACCTATGTTTCAACAAAAATAATAGAGAACACATAATAATTGTTAATGTAGACAATTTCTTTAATGGAAGAGTAAAAACCACATGACCTAGTTTAAAAAGGATTCCACTACGTAAAACAATAGGGTTACAAAAAATGTCTCACAGTGTATTACTTTCACTTCACCCACTAATGCTTTCGCTCTCTTATATAGGGTTTCTTTTCTCACCAAGATGACTTTCTTTTCTTCTCTCTTTCACTATGCAATGACTCTCTTTGTGATGGCTATATGTTCAGCAATTGGAAAGAGCTTTTTCTTTTAAACTCAATCAAAGCAGTTATACTTGTTGGGCCTAAGTCTATCAAGGGGCACGAAAACCCGACAGGTTATATAAAATAAAAAGTAAACAAATAATTTTTTAAAAGAATAAAGATAACTTTATTTAATTTTATTTTATTTCAGCGTATAATTAACCTAAATAGGCTAGGCATGTGTAAAATATTTTGATTTTGGTCTGACCTCAGCCTGGTGCAAGCTAAAATATTGGCATGACCTAGTTTCTAAAAATACAAGGCCTGGCCTAGCTTCCAGGCCTATTAAGCCTACTCAGCTGACAAATTGTAAATTGTTCAATAATTTTATAAGAAATCTTCATAATTTTTTTTGTAATAAAGTATAAATTATCCAAAATTTCTCACAGCTAATGAATTTTAATCGAAATTTAAAGTTAGTAAGGGTGACAATTTTTAACACGATCCATTAACACAACATGAAAAATTAATGTTCGAGTCAACCCATTTTCAAATTCGTGTCTAGTTCGGGTTAGCAAAAATTGACTAGAAAAAATGTATGTCGAGTTGCGTGTCAACCCGCGAACCCAAAATTGACCCGTATTAATTTTCTTACAGATTATTCGTGTTATGTCGTGTCGTAAACATGTCATTCATGTCTTATCATATCACGTCGAACGACATAATAAGTAACACAATTTGAGGTTGATATATTATTTGTGTCATGTCGCCGTGTCAACTTGCGTAATAAGCGATACATTATAAGTTTGCGGGTTATTCTTGTTGTGTCGTATCAACCAATAATATAAGTTGGTCGTGTTTGTGTCGAAGATTTTAACCCAGTTTTGAATTTGTGTCGTGTTTATGTTGAATGTATTTGTGTTCGTGTCATGTCGCATCGTGTTAACCCGAATTTCTATCCCTAAAAGTTAATAAGATTAATAGAATCATTTCCACCTACAGATCCTAAAATATAAATTGTGATTGAGTCAATGTAAACTATACGCCACAAAAACTTTGAGATAGGTGATCTATTCTTACAATAAAATAATCCATGTCATTCTTTGCGTTTGATGTGAAAAATAAAATTAAATGACTCCATGGTAAGACATTGTTCTAGGATAAATAAAAAATAACATAATGTTCAAAACTATATATCAGAGCAGTTTGTCGTCTTAAAAAATACCAAGCAATAACCCCATAATCACCAGCCTAAAGAAATATGGTTGATTCAACCTTACAAGCAACATGTGTCGTTCTTTTTTGCTATTGTTGATTCTCCAAATGGGAAGAAAAGAAAGGATCAATGGTCACAGAGAAGTTTAAGGGTACGACTATTCGTTAGGGTTAAGAAGAAATATGTTTGCGCAATAAGTGTAAGGAAGAGCAGCTAAAATGCTTAAGGGAATTACCCTAAACAATTTAGAAAAGTAAATATTAATAAAAAATTATTTAAAAATATTGGGCAACTTAGAGGCTCATAGGACAGGACTTGCAAAATAAGCCTATGGCCTGAATTTTAAAAAGGCTTTGTAATAAGCCAAAGTCTATTCTATTTGTTAAATAGGCTAGGCCAGACAAGACCATGAGCCCATTGGTTTGTCCAATTTACACCCCTAATTCTAAGTATACTAAATTTAAGAGTTTTTATAAAATAAAATTGATAACTTTTCCCTAATAAAAGATATTGTTTTTGCTTTATCCCTGTTCTAGCCAACATGCATAGGCCCAACATGCTGGGTTAGACAATCAGATGCCAATAGAGGCCTTGTTCCAACACATATAGAAACAAAAAAAAGTTCAAAGGTTGCGTTCTTTTGAATTTTTAGTTCAAACTATTAGATTGGTTGATTACGATTACTATTTTATTGAGTTTAATATAAATATTTGTGATATCTTATGTTTCTTTGTAAAATTTATGAATATTATAAGTTTAGATTCATTTTTTTGGGTCCCTTTCTTCTTGCACGGCTTACCATCGTACACCTATGATGGTGAGAAAGAGTCTTGCTGGGATAATGAAGGCAAGGCTAATGATTTGTTTCTCACCTTTTTTTGTCTCTTATCAGCATCAGGGAATATTTATTCACCTTATGAAAATCTCTCCTCTCCAACAGAGGAGGCACCTGATTTTCAATATTTTTATGAGCTATTACTATGTCGGATTTTAGAGCTACCGTAGCCTACACACACACACACCCTCTTCGTAGCCATTTCTACAATAGCACCATCAGTGACTCTCCTTTAGCTTTGGTCTATACCACTATTTTTTTGTGCACCTTCTTATTGACATACTATACCCCTTGAGGGATACAGACCTAATTTTTAATCCACAGCAATTCAATCTCATTTTCCAAACACGGAAAAAATATTCACGAAGCCTGACTTACCTTGACTCATTTACACCCCTACGTTTGAATGATAAGGAGTAGAAGTTACTTGAAATATTATTTGGAAACCAAATGATTTTAACTTTTAAGTTTTAACCAAAGTATTCCTATAAATATTGATGTACAAAATCCTTATACTGGAAATGGTAATTAAAGGCTTGTTTGATTGTGTTTTTTTTTTGTTTGAAAGTGTTTTGTAAAGTAATTAATGAATTGAGTGTTTTTTATTTTATTTTATTGTTTTAAAAGTTAAAAGTCAAAATACAAAATAGTAATAAATCAAATATATTTTCTAAATTTGATTGTAAAACTAAAAAACTCACATAATTTTTAGAATTTTTTTTATAAAACTGCCAATATCAATTAAGTTTTTTATTTTAAAAATAGAATGCAAAGACACCCTAAATAAATTCTCAAGGGTAGCTCAGTTGGCAGCTGAGCTCTCAAGGGATTGTTTGGTGCAGAGATCAAACCCTGCCTCAAGCAGTTTCTTGGAAAATCTTTGGGGGCCAGAGGTTAAACCAAAAATCTTCGGTTGGGGGATTAGTCTCGTCCTTTCTCCGGTTGCGAAGCTTAGTGCACTCACCCTCACAATGGCCCGTATAATACCCCGAGGACATGGTGCCCGGAGAAGGTTGAATGGGGATACCTCCTGGCAATGTACCAAAAAAAAAAAAAATCTCATTAGATGCACGACTCCGAGATTGATACTTGAAACATTATTCGAACATAAATTTATCATTGTTACTAGAAAAAAATATTTATAAAGCTTAAAGTTAATTTATATTTATTAAAAAAAAAAAAAACCCAAGCAATAACTAAAATCAGATTCCCCTGCGCACATAGTATATCTTCCAATTAATATCCCCTCCCAAACAATATAACACACTTGTCCTTAAATTGAAATATAATATCTGTGATGACTTTCAGTTTGTTAGATTCCATTGAAAAACTGGATACTTGAAATTAATAAATCCTTACTATAAATTAAATGACTTTGATTCAAGATTTTTTTTATTTTTTTTCACCTGAAGCCCTACTGGTGCATTTGAGGTCAACTAAGTTTTAACTCATAATATTGTTTCAGTATAATATAATTAACCATATAATTAATGTTATCACAATTTCTAAAATTCTAGCCCCAAACTATATATTGAGCCTAGTTCGTCCCATTTGTCTAGGATTTTATAGGTAACACGTCTAATTAATATCTTTTGTGAAAGCTACACATAGCGTCCTACCCCTAATACTTATTGAAAAGGAGAATATTTTTAGGGGTATTTAGTATAGGAGAAATTTTTTATAATCAGGTAAATATAAATGGTGGGAAAATGGTTGTAAAGTAAAATAAGTGGGGAAATTTTAAAAATATTATTTGGTAGACCGAAATATTACCAGAAAAATTATGTAAAATATACTGAGACTATGTTTGGTTGAAAATAAAAGATTGATGGAGAAATATGACAAAATTTCGAAAATATCCCTGAAGAGGAGAGAGGTATCTGGAGAGGGGCAATTGCATAAAGAATTTGGCACCAAAATATATCACTTCCCTAGTTTTCTACCAATACCACCTCAAATGTGGGGTTCCAAAAGAGTGATTTTCAGACCATTTCACATTGATTTCAGATTTGCATGGGGAAAGAGAATGCTACGTTTTATTTCATTTAATCCTCTACCAAATTAGTCATTCTCCATTTCCCACCACCACTTACCCATCTATCCCATTAAAAACCACCTACCAAACACCCCCTTAGTGTTTGATGATCTTTAACTCATAATGTGATATGTGTTTTATTTTTATTAAATTATTAATAAATAATTCATTTTAAAATTAAATAAAAAATAAATTAATAAAAAGTAAAATAAAGAATTTTGGGATACACCACCCAAAAAGCTAGCTCAAAGAGTGAGAGTGCCCAATGCCTTATAAAGGCCACATTAGTTGTTCATCCAATTAATGTGGAATTATATATCTCAAAATGCCCCCTCACACAAGAGCCATTTGGGCTTGAAGCGTGGATTATGCATATGCCCAATTTTTGGTTTACCTTTTTGGGCTTTTGTTTTTAATTCCACTTTAAAGTGGGGGACGGTGAGGCTCTGATACCATGTAAAGAACCTTGGGATACACCACCCAAAAGCTAACTCAAAGAGTGAAGTGTCCAAGGCCTTATAAAAGCCACATTAGTTGTTCATCCAACTAATGTAGAATTATATATCTCAACACGTCCCCTCACACAAGAGCCTTTGGGCTTGAAGCGTGGATTATGCACAGGCCCAATTTTTGGTTTACATTTTTGTGCTTTTGTTTTTAATTCCACTTTAAAGTGAGGGACAGTGAGGCTCTGATACATGTAAAGAACCTTGGGATACACCACCCCAAAAGCTAACTCAAAGAGTGGGAGTGCCCAAGCCCTTATAAAGGCTACATTAGTTGTTTATCCAACCAATGTGGAATTATATATCTCAACATGTCACATTATAAATAAAAGATATAATGAAAATTCAATAAAAAAAATTCATTGAAATGATTCTTTTTAGGGTTTTATTTTTCTTATGTTGCATGAGACAAGTTGTCTAATGCAACACACACAAAAATGGGTGGGACCCATTTTTTAATATTTTTTTTCTCTTTTTTAGTGGATCCCACCTACTTTTTTATGTGTTACATGAGACAACTCATCTTATGCAATATGAGAAAAATAAAACCCTTCTTTTTACTTCTTTTTCTCTCATAGAGACATTTTTAATTGCAATCCCTACTATGGCCTACATTCACGTACTAGCCTCAGCAAATTTTAATTTCTTATGCATTTCTGTCTATTCATGAAAACATCATGTCACTGTAAGACATGTCATCACAAAATCAAAGATTGGGCCAACAACTCATACGTATTGTGAAGAGATACCTACCTATTCATGTATAAAATTTGTGGTATATAACAAAGACAAAGACTTTCGAGCACAGTTGTAAAATTAGTAATAACCCCATTGGTTAGACTATAAATCGATGCCTTGCTAGTATGATTGTCTCCATAGTTTTTTTTTTTTATGTTTTATAACTTTGTGATTAGTATAGTATTTTTTTAATGAAGTTTACAATGAGGAGAGGCCTCCAATAGCGGAGTAAAGTTATTTATCGAGTTAGGACTGACAAAAATTTAGATATAAATTAACACTAAGTTTTGTTCAAAAACTTAGTCACAACTATCTAGCCACGTCAAAACGTGGTTAATTTTCAAAAACAAGCTAAGATCAAATCCTTCTCACACACAACGTGGCTGGGTCCCTCTTATAATAATTTACACTATTACATTACGATTACGTATTGCTTTGACCATAAAATTCGTAATAGTTTAGCACAAATTACAGGTGTTGATTTGTGAAGTGTTATATTCTTTTTTTCTTTTTTACATAAATTGATTTCTTTTTAAATTCAAAGATTCTGTCAACTCTATTCCCATTGGTTTGTATTTTCTAACTTCATCACAAATGATTAATGTACATCGGTCTTTAGCATTAATTTTCAAAGCTCTTTCTATTTAATTATTTTTAAACCATAAAAAAGATTCGTGAAATTAACCATCTAGCTGATCGTATTAACATGGATCTAATTCTTCTTTGAATATCTTCTTCTTCTTTTTCCCTCAACGACTAATTTGATGATTCATTAACCAAATGGCATAATTTTTCTTTAGTGAGAATTTCTTGCTTGCTTACACAATTTTACTATGGGAAATTGAAAATGTGACGAATTCTCTAAATTGGTTTGAATTGTTTCCATATCAACTTTATTCCATTGCAAGGGCTTTATATGTTAATGTTAGTCATATATCACATAAGTCTTTCCAGTATATTCAGTGGTCTAGATGAATGGGATAAAATTGTATACAAGGCCATAAACTCAAAAAAAGAAAATATTTTCTTATGCCTGCAGATTGATATATAACTTTCAAGAGAAAAATATTTATTCTTTTAAAGAATATATAATTATGTCATTTTAATTATGTGAGGAAAAGACAATCTCCCCCTCAAGTGTGTGAAACCCGTCTCCTAGCCAATCACCAGGTTAGCTTGAGCTCAACCCGATTCTGATACCACTATCAGGCAGGTTCAGGGGAAGCCTGTGGCGATGGGCCACCACCAATGAGATAAGTGGATCAAATACACCAAATGGGCCCAACATCATATCTAAACCCAAAACCTTAAAGCATTGAGTTCATGGGTCCTTCCACTTATATAATCTCACTTAGTCCATTACCAACCAATGTGAGACTAATCACACTATAATATCTCAGCAAAAATAATATAACTCTATATCTTTTAAAATGCCAAAAATCAAACCCAACTTCCAATTGGCATCGAACGGAAAATTTTCATTGTTCATGTCCTTTGTTTTGATCTTTTTGTTTGAGTTGGAAAATATTTCTTCCGTGTTGCACATATGACAGACAGGTTTGAAAATGAGGTTTGATTTCTATATCAGTCTATATATGTATGCTGAAACTGAGTGGTTAACAAGAACTTCATTGTTTTTTAGGAAACAAACAAATATATGTAAGAAAACGCGTTTTCAGAATTTTAGTGTTTGTAAGGTGGTGGACCATTTATATTGGTACTCACTTAAGCATAAGATGCTTCTTCAACAAAAGACTAATTACAGTAACTTTTACGGATTCTGTACTTATTACATTTATATTTTTCATATTTAGAGAAGGTCTGTTTGATTGTGTTTTGTTTTTAAAATTATTTTGTAAAATAGTTATGAAAACAGTTATTTTCTATATTTTTTTTCTTTTTAAAAGTTAAAAACCAAAACAGAAAACAAAAAAAACTCTATATTCTCTAAATTTGATTCTAAAAAAAAAAAAAAAACAGTTATAGTTTTCAAAACATTTTTTACAAAACAAGTTTTATCAAACGAGTTATTTTTGTTTTTTTGTTCTGTTTTTAAAAAACAATTTTTAAAAATCACAATCAAAAGTTATTATATAACATCTTACTATTTTTACATAGGACATCTCTTTTATATATGAAATCATATATTATTATAAAATAATAGAGGTATATTTAATGGGTTTTATAATTCTCCTTTAACATGAGAATTTAAATTTTCCTATACACCCTTCGATTTTCGTGCCAATGTGGGTCCTACACATAATTTTTTCTAATATAGGACATCTTTTCTTATATATGAAATCATATATGTTGAATAAAAATATAAGGTATATTTAATTTTCTAAATGAAAATAGTTTAGTGTAATAATTAAGGGTTTATCATCTATCATTTAACATGATCACAGAAACTTTCCTACACACACAATATTTTGTGGGGCCCGCAGCAAAAAAAAAAAAACTTTGGCACGCAAAACAAATCTCTATAACATAACAGAATCACTTTTCCTACAACATAACTCTTATAAAACTCAATAACTAATAAGTCATACTTTTGTTAGGACATTTGATGGAGTTCCAAATTGGTTAGTAATGAATTAAGTGAATAATTCATATAAGTTGAAGATCTATAAACCTAATGTCTTTAGATTTTGATTTGAGATGTTATGTGGAGCCCACTAAACAAATTTTAGGAAAAATCAATATAATCACCCTTAACCAAAATAATAATATTTGTGCATAATGCTTATTTATTATTGCTCATAACATAAAGATAAACTCCATTAACTAAGGAAAAAAATATTTATCATTTTAAATAATATATATATTTGTTGGTTATAAACAATATAACTTTTAAATAACCGTGTTTTGGTATATAATTAATAAATTTTTTTATTATTTCTATCTCCTCTTAATTTTATGAAGAAAACGGAATATAAATAATCACACCAATATATATATATATATATACTAAAATACGGTCATTTTATTTAAAATGGCATAAAATTGTTTTTTCCTTTAAATAATTGGTTTTGTATAACAAGCTACCATTCTATTAAAAAAGATAGAATAACAAAAAATATGCATGTAATCCAATAACCAAGTGTTTGACCCAGTCAATTAGACTTATGAGTTGAGAAAGATATTAAACAACTTCAAATTTGAACAACATAATTGCAATTAAAATACTATTATTTAACAGAAATATTAAAAGATAAAAAAAATAAAAATAAATATAAAAAATATAATTTATATTAAATATTTAAGAATAGAAAAAGTGCTAAGTCTAATGGGTTCATTATTATAAGTTATCACAACTTTGATTTTCGCAATCATATCTACGTCAATCTCACTTAAATTAATTATACAAATAGAGAGACAGACATTGAGAGGAGCCAAAGTTTTTTTGTTTTTTTTTTTTCCAACTAAGACCTGACACGACGGTTTTAACGAAGAGTATCTACATACGGCTAAACGCATATTCCTCAACTAGTCATACTACTTTGTTTATTCATTTATATGTAATATTTAATATTTTTTAAACTTTGATTTAACACTTTTCTAAGCCAATGATTGAATTTCATAACAACATCTTTACTGATATATATAGATAACATCAATTTAAACATATATTCAATTTATATTTAATGTTTCTAATTTATTTATTAGATGAGTCCGCAAGTAATGTGTGTTTTTTCTATTTCTAATGTAGGTGAGACCACAAGGGAATGATCATAGGCCATCCTCACGGAATTCCTGCCCGCCAGAATCAGTGGAGCCCACTCAACTTTCTACGAAACTTCTCATTTTTAAGTTAAACAAGGTGGGGGCAGGCTCTGCTGGATAGAACTTTCAGCTGCTATAAACTCTATGCTAATTCTAATGTAATTTGATGTTGAATGTTACAACCCATTTCCGAAAGCAACTTGAAGATAGAAGGAGAGAAGTTAGGAATTTTGATTACTCTGTCACGATTCTCAAAAAAAATTATCTCAATATCACGTCACGGGGTTAATTTTTTTTTGCCAAACTGTGGAGCTCATTTGTGGTGGGCCTCGACTTCATAGTCCTTGACTAAAAAATAAAAAAGAAAAAAAAAATGAGAGGGAATTTGAATAAAAGAGAGGGATTTAAATGAAATTTTATTTTCTCTTAATTGAAAAAGGTGCACCCAAAAGATTGTGTACCGGGTTCATATTAAAAAAATCTCAAACTGTGACGATACCAAACTCATTGCCAATTATAATGAGTATGTTTTGCAGTTAGGGCTATAAATAAGTTATGTTACATTACCAAACTCAGTGCCAATTATAATGAGTATGTTTTGCAATTAGGGCTATAAATAAGTTATGTTACATTCGAGTCCTGTGAACGAAAAAAAGGATTTGGGAGAGCCGCCCCCCCGAAAGGGTCCGACAGTGCTCGATAGGGATTAGTCTTCGGTTACGGCCGGAGGATACCTTTGAATTTATTAAAAAAAAAAAGATTAGGCTTTAATTTAAATAGATTAAGTTTGAGTTTCATCTTCGGTTACGGCCGGAGGATACCTTTGAAGTTATTCAAAAATATATATATATATATATATATATATATATATATATATATATTTTAGATTAGGCTTTAATTTAAATAGATTAAGTTTGAGTTTGATTTGGTTATTAGTCTGTGTAGCTCTAAATTAAAAGTCTGGTATGCAGTGGTGGAGCCACCTTGGTGCTAGTAGGTACTTTGATACTGGCTAATTTAGCCACGTTTCAAGCGTAGCTAAATAAACGTAGCAAATCATATTTCAAATTTTTTAATAGTTAGCCACATTTTGGACGTCGCTATATAACCGTAGCTATTTTGGCACCAGCTGAATTTTTTTGCACTGACTCAAATTCTTTGTTGGCTCCGCCACTGCTAAATGACCTATATTTAAAAAATAAGAGTCTTGTCCTAAGCTTATTAGTCTGTTTAAACTTATTAAATATTTCATAATTAAAAAATTAACTAAAATAATATTATTTTAGTATTCAAAATTATTAAAATAATAATTTTATTTAAAATAAATAATAAGATATAAGTCGGCCTACAGGCTTATAGGTCCAACATGTACAAAAAAGTTTATGACTTGCTTTCTAAATAGATTTTTTTAAAAGTATAGACCCTTAAATTTGACAATTTGTAATGGGCCAAGTCTGGCTTAATATAGGCTAGGTCGTAGGCCCCTGTAGGCCGGCCTAGCCTATTTACATCCCTAGCAGCAAAATATTTTCTATGGTAAGGATCACCCAATAATTTGGTGTTTCCTCTCATAGCACCAATTTTTTATTTCCTTTTTTATTCCTGCTATTTTTCTTCTTTTCCATTTTTACGCTTCCATTCACACTAAGAGACCATCCAAAAAATGATCGTCCTGAAACATAATAAATGTTCTCCAAAAGTAGGGACATATGACAGCTAATGTGGAACTCATTGTTAGTGATAGCGACTTTCTAGACTAAAATGATGATGACATGCAGTACAAATTTTTGATAATTTATTATAAAATTTTAGAAGACCATAATTTTTTATTTGGATATCCGAATTAGGTGATTTTTTATATTCTACATAACTTTTCGAGAGTTACACGTTGACAAATTTCCGGAGCATTATTTGTTAGTGTCGGAAAGAAAATTTAAATAACATCATTCATAAAATTAAAATATGCCAAACAAGGCACGAAAAAACATTTTTCGGGAAATTATTTTGACTAAATCCAACTCCGGAAAAAATATATAATTCGGAGACTCGAGTCAAAAGTTATTTCCTTCCGAAATTTACAGTAAAATATTTCAAATTTTGTGCCACATTAAATTCATTGCTACTCTCTGTGAGTTTCAGACTGTCTAATAGCAATTTGACTCTTTTAACCACCAAACTCTGTCAACGACAATGAGTTTGGTAGCCTTCGTACCCGTGACAAACCATAGTCACTAAAATTACAAGAGATTTTGGAGCCATGACAATTTGGCAAAAATTTTCATCTCTATGACATTTAGGGGGCGTTTGGTAGGGGATACATTTTTTCATGTCCAAAAATTATGATTTACAAAAATATAGTGGGAAAGTTAATTTCCAAGAAATGTTATCAAAAAATTATTTGGTAGGTTAAAATATTATAATATTTTTTTCCAAAAAAGTATAAAATTTTCCCAACACCAAAGATTTCAAGAATTTCACCCCATGTGGTGGTATTATTGGATGACATTTTGGAAAAAAAAATTATACATAAAACAAAATACCAGAAAAATTAAATTCTTGAATTTTTTTTTTCAAAAATCTTATACCAAATATGAGTAAATAAAATTATTATTGTTATTTTTTTTTGGGAATCTCAAAAATTCCACACTACCAAACACCCCTTAGATAATTTTTTTTTTGGGAATCGTGGCAGTCAAAGTCCTTAGTTAGAAGCTACGAAGAGGAGGATGATAGCCATGGAATGGAACCCACCACAGTATTTTTTAATGTTTATGTTACTTTCCACATTGTTCTTCTTTTTCTTATAAACATACGTAATTAAAAAGAATATCATAAATTAATTACATATGACCTAACGTGAATTGTTCCTATAGGCTTATACTCGCATATGAAGTTGGAGTTTGCATTAAAATAAATAAATCATCCCAAGTTGGAGTTATTCTTTATTTGCAGTTTGTTTTCTGAAGTGAATTTAGTATTCTATAATGGTTATGTTTTGATTTATAAAATTCGTATTAACTTAATTATTTTTTCTTATTTTAATCCTTAAAGCATTAATTTGATAACATTTTTAGATTAAAACATTAATTCGTATGCATAATTTAATTTAAATATTAAACTGCAAATGAAAAATAAAGCATTTGATTAAGTTCTTAATAGGAACTCGTCTAATACTATAACTTCTTCAACTTTTGACGTTGAAAATTTCAAACCCATTTCATCAATGCAACTTTTGAAATTGTTAAATTTGTAATCCACGAAATATAATTTGACAAATAAACACGCTTTTCAAGTTTTTTTATTAAAAAAATAATTATATCTCTGGCGCAATTCTTAAAATCATTTAATATTAATTGTAAAATCTTGAATGTATTGATAAAATAGAAAATACAACCCTCGTGAACTTAACAAGTAAGTAGGTTTAGCAAAAATTAGCAAACTCATCGAGTTAGCTCGTAACCCGATTAAAATGAGTCGGGTTGGGTTAGGAAAAAATGAGTTATTAACTCGATTTAGTCCGACTCGTTTCAGCTCGAAAAAAATCGAGCCAACCTACGGGTCAAACGGGTTGGCTACGGGTTATGATTTTTTTTAATATAAAAATATAAAATTAATGAAGGTAAAGTTGAAAACTAAAACCTAAAATTCCAAGACCTAAACGAAAATACCTTGCAACTGCCAATAAGTCCAAAACTGTACATTAAGGACCTTTTTTATAGTATGTGTGACAGTGTGAATTTGGTGCCAACCGCCAATAAGTACAAGTCCAAATGCAAAAAGAATTTTCTATGGTTTATCTATATACTATCTTCGTATTGAATGAATTAATAATTTAGAACTAAAATTTAGAAGTTATATCATAATGAAATTTTATTTTAATTTCTATTTTTTCGAGCCAACCCGCAAGCCAACCCGAACCCGACTCGGGTCGGGTTGGGTTGAGTTTTCTGTCTCGTTTATTTTTCGAGCCAACCCTAACCCGACTCATTTTTTTTTGAGTTGGGTCGGGTTGAACCGGGTTGGCTGGTTTTGCCAATACTATAAATAACCACTTTAATGCATTATTATTTGGGGTTTGTATTTATCATTTAATTTAACGTGATCACAAAAATTTTCCTAAATACATAATATTTTATAGGGCTGCATTTTTTTGAAGTAAAAAAAATTATGACACGTAAAACGAATATCTATAATATAACACAATCATTTTCTATAACAAAACTCATATAAAACCCTTATAATTTTTAACAAACTAAACTATCTCTAAAATTTTTTGACAAGATTTTGGATAAATTATATTAGATTATGCCTTCAATTTTCACTTTTTACCTAAGTAAGAACATTTGTTTAAGTCAGCATTTATCTCTATTTTTCTGCAATTTGTTTATCAGTTTGAGGTAAGACAAGTTTTGTCTTTTTATAGGAGTCGCATGATGTTGAATAGAAGAGGTTCTGACATTAAAACAAACTCGCAACCCCCTCAACCAATTGGGTTTTTCTTTTTATCATCACTCTCTTGGGTTTTCCATCACTCTGTGGAAGATTTTATATAAACGTGTACTTTTCTGTGTGTGAAACTGTAAAGAGAGTTAGGCTAGGACTCAGCGGGTTAAGGTTAAGCTTTTTTTGTTGTTTTCTTTTTCCTAGGAAGGTTTTCTTGAGGATCATATTTGTGTTGTGCAAATTGAAGATATAGAAAGTTTCAATCTTTTTGAAGCAATTTTTTGTGGGTTTGAGAGATTTTGATGATTAAGTTTATGGGGTGTATGATATGGAGATAATTCCCAATAGTTGAGGGAGAAAGTTTAGTTTTTTTTTTTGGGAAAAAGAGAGAGAAAGTTGATTTTTTTTTTTAAAAAAAAAAAATTAGTTGTGTTTGATTTTATGATTATATTTCCTGCAACTGTAACTGTAAGGATGGCTGTGGCGAGTGTGCCTGCAACAACTCAACGGATTGTGGTTGATGAGCCAATCTATTTTTCTGGGGGAGAAGTTTTAGATGAGCCTAATCCTGCTTTGGTTGATGAGCCAATCTATTTTGCTGTGGCAAAAGATGTGAAAGAGAGCAAATTGAATCTGATATGGACAATACAGCACTCTGGAGGAAAGAGGATTTGCATCCTTCACGTTCATGTGCCTGCAACAATGATCCCCATGAGTAAGTTTTTGCAGAAAATATGTGTTTATATGCTATACTTATGTATATGTGTTTTGTTGTTTGATTTTGATACCTTATATTGCTTGGTTTTGTTCAAGCTTGAAATTTGGTAACAGCTAAACTGACTCAATTTTGGTAATATATTTCATTGATTATCACTATTTTAGAAATTACCAGGTGATTTAAATTAAAACCAAATAAGGCTAATTTTAGAAATATAGTTTTAAGATTCAGATGTTGTTGTTGTTTAAATTTTAGTAGTTAAAGATTTACTTGACTGCTTTATGATGTTGTTGGGTGACATTTGTCAAATTGATCATTTGATGTATGTTTTTGTCACTAAAGTAGTTAATTTCAAGAACCAAATTTAACTGTAATATATTGTAACTCTTGAAGGTTCTATCTCTGCTGTGCTATGTTTGTCATTCATACAATTTTCGGTTTCTGATAATGGTCTATAACTTCGATTTTTCTTGGTTATAGTGGGTGCTAAATTTGCTGCAAGTCAAATGAAAGATCAGGAAGTTCGAGCATACCGGGAAATTGAAAGGCAAAACATGCATAAGATTCTGGATGAATATCTTCTTATCTGTCAACGGATGGGGGTAACTGTTATTGTAGTTCTATTATATGCATATGAATTTCAAAATTTGTTGAATTTTCCACTAATGACTTTCTAATACAGGTGCGAGCAGAGAAACTGCATATTGAAATGGATAGCATTGAAAAAGGAATCTTAGAACTTGTCTCCCAGCATGGCATCCGAAAGCTTGTTATGGGAGCAGCATCTGATAGGTACCATTCTAGGTAAGAAGCCAGATAAAATTCCCCAAATCACATTATTATTTTGTTCATTTTTCAGGAAATCTGATAATGATATTTATTAGTGTTTTCATAAGGAATAAGATAAATAAATTACTGGATTTATGGACACTAATCTTGTGCATGCAAATAGCCATACTTAATTGTTCTGGGCTTGGAACTTGTTCAATGACTTTCTTAGCTATGGAGCTGGAACTATATCTCTCCCCTTTGATTTTATTTTCCCCTAAGGATGTTTTGGTTGCATGGAGCAATCATAGTCCTTTCCCAATCCATTCCACTTGTAATTTTGCAGAAATAGTGCTTTATTTCTTAAGTTCTGATGATTAACTATTTGTATCTTGAGAATTTTCCAATCTCTATATTGGTGATGTCAATATTATGTTTTCAATGAGCTCACTTGCATGACATTGCAGGAGAATGATGGACCTCAGATCTAAGAAAGCCATATATGTATGTGACCACGCTCCACCTTCTTGTCATATACAGTTTATCTGCAAAGGACACCTTATACACACAAGGTACGAGGTTTTTTAAAATATTAACGTGTTCTGATGTACAAGGGATATAGTCTCACGTGAAAGATAAATGTAATTATGAAGGACGGTTTGTAGTGCCTAGGAATACTAAGCTCAATATTTAATAATTTCAATACTAGGATGTTCTGCTGCTGAAATTATCTCTGCCAATAGTTGTGGTTGCTCTTGGTTTTTATTAGTTTGGTTACTGAATTACTGAGGTAAGTACCATATCAATGCAGGGATCGCGGTTTGGATGATGGTAATGTAGAGGTTGCATCTCCTTCGGTGCAGCAAGTTCAGAACTCTGTGAGACCTTTGAGATCTCAAACGATTACACTGGGGCAAAATCGTCAGGCAAATTTAACAAATCCTGTTCAAGAGTTATTTCGCAGAGTAAGGTCTGCCAATGATGGACATCGAGTGGGCATTTCTTCTCCAGATAACAGTGAAGTGTTTTCTACTCCGCGTAGCAGGATGAGTTCAGAAGTAAGTTTTGATGAATCAGATAGGCTGTCAAGGATGATTAGCCCTTCAGGTTTGTCAACATGTTCTGATAGTACAATTGATCCAGCGTTGACCCCAAATTTGATTCCTGAGAGCAGTGAGAATGTATTAAACTTGACTTTGACTCGCGTGAATAAAGAGGATGTTCGTCATCCATCTCCTCCTAGTGTACTGGTACATGAATATTCTTTTTTTCTTTCAGCAATGTTTGTGTTTGCTATGGAGCATGTGCATATTTTTGCATGTTGACTTTTTTCAATAGATGGGAGATATTTTTACTTTCTAAAATCTAAATTTTCATTGATGAAGAGATTTTTTAATACCTGAGCTTTATGCTAATATTCTGAATAATGTGATTGAACACTAGCAGGATGGTGGACGGAATGATACTCTCTACGATCAACTTGAACAGGCTATGGCTGAGGCTGAGAATGCTACACGAAATGCATATCAAGAAACTTTTAGGCGTGGGAAAGCTGAAAAAGATGCCATGGAAGCTATACGCAGGGTAACTGTTCTGCTGCCTGAGTGCTTTTTAGATTTCTGCATTGTGTAGATGATCATGTTTATGATGTGAATAGTTAATTTTTCATTGTTTGTATCCAGTTTTCTAGTTTTTAAATTCTTCTAAGTGGTGAAGCATTTATCAGACCCAAAGAGGTAAACAAGAAAGTGGAGGATGTCAGAATCAACCTTAACCAATGCTAAAGATCATTTGAATGAATAGGCATCATTTTAGGTTGTATTATCTAGTCATGTGCTGAGATTGCAACTTGATACGCCCCCTAATCCTTTTCAATGTTTGAACCACCCAATTGACAGGCTAAAGCTTCTGAAAGCTTATATACAGAGGAGTTGAACCTGAGGAAAATGGTGGAGGAAGAACTGAAAAACCAAAGAGAAGAACTTCATAGTATGAAGAGCCAGAGAGACAAGGCTAAGGATGAATTCCAACTTACCCTTGATCATAAGTCATCACTAGAGAGTCAAATTGCATCATTGGAACTTACGATAAAGGAGTTGGAGCAGAAGATTATATCTGCTGTGGAATTGTTACAAAACTATAAGAATGAACGAGATGAGTTGCAGATTCAACGTGATAATGCATTGAGAGATGCTGAGGAGTTGAGGAAAAAACAAGGAGAGGCCTCAAGCACCCATATGTCTCAATTGTTCGCAGAATTCTCTTTTTCAGAGATTGAAGAAGCAACAAATAACTTCAGTCCATCCCTAAAAGTAGGAGAAGGTGGATATGGAAGTATATTTAAAGGTACCCTGCGTCACACCGAGGTGGCTATAAAATTGTTGCACGCCAGCAGCTTGCAAGGACCCATGGAGTTTCAACAGGAGGTGGGATGGTTTGACTTTTGTGTGATAGTTTAAACATCATCTTATTTTGATCAACAATAATGTATTTGTCCTGTAGCATTTATAATCTGAAAATTCTTAAGAAAATGTGCAAGTTGTTATATGTCCAAAAATGAAATAAATTTGGCCTTAACTGATCTTGCGTGTAACTTTCGGATTGCACTCTAAATAAATGGCAAAATGATTTCTACAGCTGTTGTACCTACAGCAAGTCAGGATCCGGAAGCGGATCCTTTTTTTTTTTTTTAAGGCTGTGGGGCCCACTTTTCTGTGTCAGCTGTAGATAACACTATCTACGGCTGCTGCAGAAAAAGTATCCCCATAATAAATATCAGTATAAAAGAAAACTAACAAGACTGAGCAGTAACAAATTTTAAAAAAGTCACATTAATTTCTTCTGAAATCCGAACTCCCGTGCTTTTGCATATTATTTAAAACTTTTGTTGTTACACCTTGGCATAATATATTATCAACTTTGTCTCTAAAAAGAAGGGATAGAGGATCCAGATTTGTAGTGAAAAGGATATTTGTTTTGACCCCACTTTTGGTTTTGTATCAGGTTGATGTATTGAGCAAGCTAAGGCATCCCAATCTTATCACACTTATAGGAGCCTGCCCAGAATCTTGGACTCTTATCTATGAGTATTTACCTAATGGAAGCCTTGAAGACCGTCTTGCCTGCAAGGATAACGCTCCTCCATTATCATGGCAAGCTCGAACTCGCATTGCTGCAGAACTGTGCTCTGCTCTCATCTTCCTCCATTCCTGTAAACCTCACAGCATAGTGCATGGTGACGTAAAACCCTCCAATATTCTCCTTGATGCGAACCTTGTTAGTAAGCTTAGTGACTTTGGAATCTGTCGCATATTATCTCATCACAATTATAGTAATACTGCAACACAGTTTTGGAGAACTGACCCGAAGGGAACTTTTGTCTACATGGATCCTGAATTCCTTGCTTCAGGGGAACTTACTCAAAAGTCAGATGTTTATTCATTTGGAATCATATTATTAAGATTGTTGACTGGGAGACCAGCTTTGGGAATAACAAAGGAAGTGCAATATGCATTAGATACCGGAAAGTTGAAATCGTTATTGGATCCTTTGGCCGGAGACTGGCCATTTGTGCAGGCTGAACAGTTGGCTCACTTGGCTTTGAGGTGTTGTGAGATGAACAGAAGAAGCCGGCCAGACCTTAGTTCAGATGTCTGGAGGATACTGAATTCAATGAGGGCTTCTTCTGGAGGCACAAACTCCTTTGGACTAAGTTCTGAAGTGCTTTGTGAACCTCCTTCATATTTTATTTGTCCAATCTTCCAGGTAACTAGCTCCTTCAGTTCATTTCAAATATTATGTCCTCATGATGTTTTAGGATCTCCACACCAATGAACACTTGTCCTTGCAAATGAAACATTATCAAAATTCTAATTTTTCATTGCAAAGTTAGTCAAGGATATCATACTTGCCTTTTCCTATTTTTTTTTTTAATTTACTTTATTTCATATCTTTATTGTCTTCACTTGCACAACATTTTCCAAATGAATTGAATGATATAAAAAAGTCACTCACGATTGAACCCTGACTAGCGAGGATAGGGGTGAGAGCAATTCTTGTATGCAGCTTTATACCCTTGCATATTTGCAAAGAGATTTTTTCCTGAATTTGAACCCGAGATATTTCAATCACAAAGTAATAGCTTTACCACTCTTCGAGTCTTGTCCTCTATAATTGAATGATGAGTTTATCATCTATCATTTAACATGACCAGAAAAACTTTCCTACACTCACAACATTTTGTGGGGCCGCAGTAAAAAAAAATGGCACGCAAAATGAATCTCTATAACATTACACAATCACTTTTCCTAAAACATAATTCTTATAAAACCCTTGAATGATATATAGCTTTGAATATTAAAGTGTTATCTAAGAAAATTCCCCATGATTATGTTCCTACTTTGCAGGAAGTCATGCGAGATCCGCATGTAGCCGCGGATGGTTTTACTTATGAAGCTGAGGCTATAAGAGGATGGCTTGACAGTGGTCATGATACTTCACCAATGACAAATTTGCAGCTTGCACATCACAATCTTGTTCCCAACCGTGCTCTTCGCTCTGCAATCCAGGACTGGCTTCAAAGTAGCTGATCAAGCTTACTATTTTTCTCTCCCCATTTTGATTAAACTGTACATCTACCTGTTTATAACATGTCTAGTTGAAGAAAAGTTGTCATTACATTCTTTTTTACCTTGCTATAAGTTTTGTTTCTTGTAGCTCTTTTAAGATATGGAATCACAATTTATACCTATATCCTCTTGTATACCTTATATATAACCACGTGATTATCTTGAGTTGTTTGTAAAGTACACATATTATAATATATATGTTAGAACAGTTTTTGTGGGGTTATCTTTATTTTTTGGAAAATATTATGTGACTGTAGTTAGCAGTATGCAATGTTGTTTTTGAATCCTGAGAAGATTGGTATAGCAGCAACAATGCATAACTTCAATGAGAATGTTAAAAAGGTATTAATATAGTCCTTTCCTGTGTGTGGACTAATATATGAAGCAAATAGCAACACTACAGGTTAAAAGAGAATAGTAAATCTATAAGAACATAAACAGGTGTCTACAAAAATAAACAAAAGGAAGAAATAAATGGAAAGTATGGAAAACTCTATCTCCTAAGGGCATTATTTATGGGTTTTGATTTTCTTATGCAGTACGAAATAGATATCTAATGCTATAGATTTATCTTGTGTGTGACTCATATCTATTAAAAAAAATATATTGCACGAAAATTGAGGGATTACTGATAGAAGAAAATAATTTTCCTAGAGTTATTTTCCCCTTATTTTATTGCACTATTGCAACACACACATAGCATGTATTGAACCAATTTCAATCATTTATAGTTTATGCACGAAAGTGACTCACGTAAACTAATTTTATAAGTTTAAAGATTACATTTAAATATACATAAGGGTTTTATAATTCTCAGTCAACAGGAGAATTACAATTTTCTTACACAACCTTCGATCTCCGTGCTGACATGGGTCCTACATATATTTTTTTCTAACATATAGGTCCCACATGCTTTTTATCTCTACAACATGAGATTTCAATACTTCTTCAACATGAGAATTATATAACCCTATACTTAGGCTCTGTTTGATTTCAATTTTCGAAAACAGTTTTTTAGTTTTCAGAATAAAAAAACTAAAAAAGTCATTTGGTAGGACCTGTTTTGTTAAAAATGTTTTGAAAACTATAACTGTTTTTTTGTTTTTAGAATCAAATTTAGAGAACATGTCTGAGTTGTTTTTGTTTTATGTTTTGTTTTTAACTTTCAAAAAGAAAAACACATAGAAAACAACCGTTTCCATAACTATTTTACAAAACAGTTTTAAGAACAAAAAAACCAGAACACAATCAAACAGACCCTTAATTATTCCATTTAAAATCAGCAGTTCAAGAATTGCTTTGGGTGGTTTGTGCACAAGCTTGTTAAATTATGCAGGCATGCACTTTCCAATGTTAAGCGTGTTAAAATGCTAGACCACTAGACTAAACAGTTGGGCTCGAGTGGATTGGCCAGGAGCAACCATGGGCCAAACTATTAGCTAGTTCTTTAGGTCTGTAATATTAATCACACAAAACTCTAAATCAATATTTTCAATATATTTGAAAATACAATGAATTTTCATCACTAATTTATAAAGTATATGCTTATATATTTAAATTTTAGGAAATTTTTAAATAAATTTTGTTATTTTTCAATTTTTATGATTCATTTCTCTTCATATTCAATAATGTTTATAATTTTATTTGATTTATATATATATTTCATTGATAAGATATTTTTTATTTAAACTGTAATATTAACATAAAATGGGTCAAATATTTTGTAAATATATATAAGATAAATATTAAATATATATCTTACTTATTATATAATGAGAAGATATTTTCTTCTAAATTTTAAATTGTAATAAAGGGTGAATCACTTTATTGGATGAGATTAGAAAAATCTTTCAATAACACTACTCAAAACTAATAAAATCTGAGTGTCATAAATATAATCATCTCAAATGCTTGAGATTTTTCAACCGTTAGAATTGAAAAGTTACTTAGAAATAAAAATAGTCTAACTATTATATGAATAACACTACCCATAACTTTTATCTAAATCTTAAACCCTAAACCCTAAAAACTAATATATATAATATTTAAATCAATAAAAAGGAGGAATTAAATATCTATCTCAAGAACCAAATTAGACAAACGCACCTTATCATATTTCTTGAGTATTTTTCGAATTGCAATGACATTTGTGAGTGCATATGTGACTATCTTGGCCTTCTTGAATTAAAGCAGCGTTGATTCCCTCCGTATTTCTTTGGTTTACTAATTTAATTGTTGACAAGTGTTTTGGACTCTAGAATCTTGGAGTCAATACATGGCCCAACCCCCACGCCCTATTGCTAAACAAAATGTCCTCCTCACGTGATATTATCTCTATCCCTATAAGAGAAGTATCTTTCGACATTGTCTTTCTCGAGAATATTTTTGGTGTATCAGATGTATCAAATTTAGTACATCTTTTTTTTCAAATTTAAAAAACATTTCACCATTTTTAAATTTTTTTGTTTCTTTCCACATTATAAATTTTATCAAATTTGAAAAAAAGATGTATTACATCTGATACACCAAAGATATTCTCGTCTTTTTCTTTGGCGCATTACACTATTTTAGGAGCATTAACACTTTGTAAGTGACACGTCACTATGCTTTCTCCGCTGTATGGACGACGAAAACCACCACACATATTATAATAACTCAAATTATATTTTGGCAAAGGGGAATTAATGAGTTAATTGAGAGGCTAAATTAAGTGAAAATTTTAATTTTTAGTTAAGTCCTAACTTGAGGTAAAAGTGTAAATATTAAAAGTTTTGGAGTAAGATTATAATTATACAAAAATTGTTAAAACCCCAAAATTAATTATTTGTGATACACTCTGCCCAAATTCTTTTAACTCAAAAACCGTAATTAAGTGATTGAAGTTAATGGGTGTAGAACTGGGAAAATAAAAAGGTTTTTCTACACTTTAGAAGTTAACCAAATGTTTTTTTATTAAATAAAATACTTATAATTACTGATATTAAATATATATATATATAAACCAAATGTTTTTTATTAAATAAAATACTTATAATTACTGATATTAAATATATATATATATATATATATATATTTGGGAAAAACATTTCTCAAGCAGCTTGAGATAAGTTTATCTACAGCTAGCCCTAAAACTACGTTGTTTTGATTAATGAAGGGTGTTTATGTAATTATAGGTGAATTAATGAAGGGTGTTATTGTAATTTTATTTATTTTTATATCATATACATTTTACTGAAACACCCTTCATTAATTCACCTAAAATTACATAAACACCCTTCATTAATCAAAACGACGTAGTTTTGGGGTTAGCTGGAGATAAACTTATCTCAAGCTGCTTGAGAAATGTTTACCCCTATATATATATATATATATATATATATATATATATATATATATATATATATATATATATATATATGGGAAATCGTACTCTCCTTTAATAGGAGACAAGAAAATTTTCCTACACAAATACGTTTTCCGTACCAATTAATTTTTCTTTTCTTTTCTAATATAAAATGTGGGACCCATATTTAATTTGTCTCTACTTTTGTTCTCTCATGTTTTCCTGCAACATAAGAAAACATGAACCCTATATATATATATATTCTTGATTGTTAACTCATTTGTATTGAATGACTTGCATTAAAAAATTAAAATCACTAAATATAAGTTATATCAACTAAGAATGTAACTTTTATATATTTATACTATTAGATTCAAATTATGAGTATAGATTAAACAATTTGGTCCATGAAAATTCCTTCATTATTGTTTTTCCATTAAAAATTGTCCATTCACATTATCTTTAATTTTTTTATTTCCGTATCATTGAGTGCAATTGAACGCTCTTTTATTCCTTTATTCTAATTGAAAGAAGAAAATCTTATTTATAGGCAATGAAAAACTTTTTCTTACACGTAATAATGATAGTTACATAATGTGATGTGGGTTTTATAAATGTAAATCCGTGATGATAATGGTGCTTACAGCATCTAATAATTGTCATTATCCATTAATGTAAGTTTGACTTATTAAGAGCCTAAAAAAATTCTTATTTACGTAAGGTTAATTGTAATCTCACATAAAAGATTCTCACATAATTCATGTGATTTTTATTTTTATTATTATTTTTAAATTTAATTTTCTTTTTCATTATTAATAGATCACCATTCGTGATGCGAGTGTGAATCTTATATTCCGGGGGCTATTATTTTTCTTTTTGTGAATATCTTTGTTAATTGTCACATAAATTAATGGTTCGGTTTGTTCGTTGGGATCAAAAGTGGAAATAAGTTATGGTAGTTACCATAATTTTCAATATAATATTGTTGGCGGTGGATCAAACTATGAATGCTTGGACCTCTTTCGAAAAATAATAATATATTTCGGATTCGATAATGTTGTTGGATTCTAAACATTCTAGTACAATCGCAAAAAGGAATCTAACATAGAATATGACAAATATTATTTTGTTTTTTTGTTTTTGGTATCCTATATGACAAATATTATATTCATTAACATGTTAATGATGCATCTATACTTTATTGATTTAGTGTACTCAAATTAAGTATACTAAATTTATATATCTCAACCGAAAGTTGTTATTCAGGCGATGACTTAATTAGATCTTATAATTTGATTTATTGAGTAAACTCAGGGTTTACTCATAATTTGATTTATTGAAGAGCAGTGAGTTTGATTTTTGAGAATGGAGAGTCATGATCCAGAGAGAGTGGAGAAATCCAAATCCAAAATTAGATTAATTAAATTTATTAGAATTTCATATATCAGTTGATATCTTAAAAAAAAAACTTCAAAAATCTCTCTGTAAGTTTCCTTTAGAATCACTTATCCCCTCCTCAAAAATTCTGAATCATTTATATTATTATTTAAAGTTTCTTTATCACTTACCTCAACTTAATTTTTTTTTTATCATTTACCCCATATATATATGGAAAAATGTTTATCCTTTTGAATGACACAACTTATATACTTCCACTTTCACAAAGAGGTGGGACTCATACCTTTTTTTTTTGTCAATTCTCTCTCCTCCTTTATCTATCTCTTTCTCTATCCTAAAATGATACAACTTTACCTTTAAAATGATACACACTTTACACACACACACATATATATATATATATATATATATATGGTGTAAACATTTCTCAAGCAGCTTGAGATAAGTTTATCTCCAGCTAGCCCCAAAACTACGTCGTTTTGATTAATGAATGGTGTTTTTGTAATTTTAGAGTGAATTAATGAAGGATATTTCAGTAAAATGTATATGATAGAGAAATAAATAAAATTACAAAAACACCCTTCATTAATTCACCTAAAATTACATAAACACCCTTTATTAATCAAAACGACGTAATTTTAGGGCTAGCTGAAGATAAACTTATCTCAAGCTAAGATTCAGTTAGTGATAGTCAAGATGAGAGATATACAAGATATTTTTCATAAGATTAATTTAGCTCAAAATAACCTGTCTCATTCGGATATTTTGATTTGTTAGAAGGCTCCTGGAAGTAATTGGGTGAAGATTAATACTGATGGAGCGGTTAAGGGTAATCAAAGATTAGCAGCTTGTGGTGGTGTTATTAGAAATGATGTTGGTCAATGGTTAAAAGGATTTGCTTATAGAATTGGTAGTTGTGATGCTCTTATTGTAGAATTTTGGGGTATTTTAAAGGGTTTGCAACTAGCTTGGGAAGATGGATGGAGAAATGTTATTGTAGAAAGTGGCTCTAAATCAGCTATTGTTCTGCTCACTGTAACAGCCCGTGTTAACCCGGATTGTTAACACACTATCGTATTAAGCCACGCTTAAATAAAATGCGGAATAACTTTTTTTCTTTAATTCAATTATGACGTCATTAACTTAACCAACTTGATTACTTAATCATTTTCATAAAAATACTGCCTGTATGTAAATTGCAAGACATCTAACTGGAATACCTCATATATAAATAATAGGTGAGTATCTAAAGCCACAGGTCTACACAAGTAGCCTGGGTCAAAATCCTGATACTTTAATTACAACATTAATTTAATAAGACGATAACAATCATGTGGCATGGACAAACCCCATGCTCACCAAATAAGGCAACAATGCCCACAAATAGTCTCAACATAAACTTAACATAAATAAAGCAGAAAACATAACAGCAGTCAAATAAACAGCAATCCACAACCAGCACGTCAGCATAATTATCAGCTCAGCTCTGGCCTCCTGCCACCTGAGCCCTCAACATTACCTGATCCTGAAATAAGCGTCCCCAAACGTGGGGTGAGATCTCTAACAAGAAATCTCAGTAAGACAAGGGGTCCTCAAGGAGTCTCCACCCCAAGCTCACTTACATGTGTAATATAAGTTCTAAAAACAGTATTACAGTATAAGTTCTAAAATCATGCGATGCAGCAATTAATCATGTCATGTGTGCTTTCAAATCTACTGGCCAGAGAAATGTAGGAATACGTCTATGCCTACATGAGTACATGGATACTACCTGCACCTCACCCACATGCTTCTCCATCTTGTATGTACTACATACTCAGGATTGCCGTCTAGGTGGACACCACATGCATATCATAATGCTCATTACATATAAACAGCTCAACAGCATTTCCAAAATAATCAAAGCATGTAACACAGCATGCATAAACCCATCCCCATGGGACATGGTGGAACATCAAAATGGCTAAACCGAGGACACGAAAGCTTACCTTGCAAGCTAGCTATCCAAGCCAAGAGTCCAACCACTCACAAGTCCACAACAGCAGTATCACAATCTGATATGGACCAATAATACATTAATAATCATGCATCACAAGCATACAACTTAAAGACTACGCCTTTCTTTTACGTTTTACGTCTCAAGGCTTTCCAACAAAGCCATAAGCCCTTAATCATGTGATTCTGACTTAGTTTATTAATTACAGAAGTTCAACTTCCTTAATCTAGGGTCCACAAACCCCCAATAGCTTACTGTTCACACAGCACAGCTACCTGCGAAATCCCAGGATATCCGGATATCTCATTGGAAATATCAGGATATCCCGTATCAGGATATCTCACTCGAAATATCAGGATATCCCATATCAGGATATCTCACTCGAAATATCAGGATATCCAATATCCGGATATCTCCCTCAGAATATCAGGATATCCCATATCCGGATATCTCACTCGAATATCAGGATATCCCATATCCGGATATCTCACTCGAGATATCAGGATATCCCATATCCGGATATCTCACTCGAGATATCAGGATATCCCATATCCGGATATCTCACTCGAGATATCAGGATATCCCATATCCGGATATCTCACTCGAGATATCAGGATATCCCATATCCGGATATCTCACTCGAGATATCAGGATATCCAATATCCGGATATCTCACTCGAGATATCAGGATATCCAATATCCGGATATCTCACTCGAAATATCCGGATATTTCGCGACAGAATGCAGTTTCTGCATTTCGCGAAGATATCCTTCCAAGGTTCCATTTTTAACACTTCAACACGTTAAAGCATGCATCTTTGGTTCATTTTAGGTTCATATTTCTTATACCCTCTTGTTTACTCATTAAACATGGCCAAGACATCAACTTTAAGCATCATAGACTCATGATCATAGTGAGGTAACTTACCAAAGTTCAAAACAGAGGCAAGTTGTGCTCTTGGAGCTATCCCAAGGTTCCTCACACTCAGCCTAAGTAGGAGCACGAAAATGGCACTTCAAGGTGGGTTCTTGCACCACAAGAAGGCACTTTGAAGCTCACAATGACTACCACAAAGTAGCCATTACTAAAGCTTCAAACTCATGCTCACTAACTACCTCTCAACTCAGAATGATGGCCACAATGCAGCCCCAAGATTAACTCTCACCTTCACAAATGTCTAAACAAGCATGAAAGGTGATCACTTGGCAAAGGAAAGAAGAAGGAAGAAGAAGAGAAGAAAAAGAAGAAGAAGAGGAAGAAGAAGAAGAAGAAGAAAGGTGGCAGCAGCAGTCACGTAGGAAAAATGAGGCACCTAGGGTTTTGTGCCTTAGTGTGCCTATATATAGGCAAAGTCACTAATCGCGCAGTATTAGCCTTAATCGCAAAGTAAAAGATCTTGATCCCAAACTTCGGATTCTGGACCTACGCATTTTTCTAAGATTTGTCATATTTTTATTTTATTTTTCGGAGCACCTTTCCGGTACGCGCTTTTCCATAGCCAGTATCATTTCTGGCATCAGATTACGTCGTTTTGACTTGAAACTTGTTTTACAAGTCCTACATAATATTCTAGTAATTATCATGCGTTCGTTATAATTTTCCGGGATACTTTTCCGGTACGCATTTATACCGAGTAGCAGAACCGGTATCTGCGCTTTTCTTCCGAAAAGCGACTTTCAGCATTTTTACTCACTCAATATAATTATCTAAGCCCATTAATAATTATTAGGGTCAATTATGGAATTATTTCCTAATTATCATAATTAACTTACTAATTACCTTAATTAACGGTGCGGGTTCTTACATTCACCCCACCTTTTTAAGGATTTTGTCCTCAAAATCAGAAACATACCTGTCTCGAAAGTCGGGATACTGTCGGAGAAGCTCGTCCTCTCGCTCCCAGGTACACTCCTCGGGACTACGCCCAGTCCACTGCACCTTGACCATCGGAATGATCTTGCTCCTAAGCTGTTTCTCGCCTCGATCGAGAATCTTGAGTGGTCCGACGGGAGTCTTTAGGTTCTCCCGAACCTCCACGTCATCCGGCTGCACCACGTGCGAAGGGTCTGCTATGTATTTTCGAAGCTGAGACACGTGAAACACGTCGTGGATGTTGGCTAGGTTCGGAGGTAAGGCGAGTCGATAGGCAACTGGTCCTACTCTACCAAGGATCTGGTAGGGCCCTATGAATCGCGGGCTCAACTTCCTCACGCCGAGTGCCCGTCCAACACCGGTGACAGGTGAAAGTTTCACAAACACGTGCTCACCCTCACTGAACTCCAGTGGACGATGCTTGACATCGTAGTAGCTTTTCTGACGATTCTGCGCCTGCTTCAACTTTTCCCTGATCATCTGGATCTGTAGGGTAGTATCTTGGACAAAGTCCAAGCCGAAAAGCTCTTTATCTCCAACCTCAGACCAGCAAGTAGGAGTCCGACACCTCCTACCATACAGCGCCTCGTAGGGTGCCATGCCCAGACTAGCATGAAAACTGTTGTTGTATGAAAATTCAACCAACGGAAGATACCTATCCCATGCAGAACCCTGCTCCAACGTGCAAGCTCTCAACATGTCCTCCAATGTCTGGATGGTCCGCTCAGTCTGTCCGTCAGTCTGAGGGTGATAGGCGGTACTCAATCTCAACTGCGTACCAAAAGCCTCCTGCAGCGCCTCCCAGAACCGAGATGTGAACTTCGGGTCCCTATCACTGATGATACTCTCGGGCACCCCGTGAAGCCTCACAATCTCATGGACATATAGTTTGGCCAACTGCTCTGTAGTGAAGCTCACCTTCACTGGAAGAAAATGGGTAGACTTGGTCAATCTGTCCACTATGACCCAGATAGAGTCACAACCAGCCTGAGTTTTAGGCAATCCCACCACGAAGTCCATGGAAATACTCTCCCACTTCCACTGTGGAATCTCCAGAGGTTGAAGTTTACCAGACGGTTTCTGGTGCTCGATCTTCACCTTCTGACAAATCAGACACTTGGACACGTAGACCGCTATGTCCTTCTTCATGCCCGGCCACCAAAAATTCCTTTTTAAGTCCTGGTACATTTTTGTGGCACCAGGGTGGATAGTGAACCGGCCTTTATGAGCCTCTGCCATAACCTCCTCAGTCAGTGGCCCTCGAGGAATAACAATCCTCTTCTGGAACAGCAATAAACCATCATCATTCCAAGACACACCGTCCTGGTTCTTCACGTAATCAAGGCATTCTCTTTGCACTTGCGCCTCTTTGATCTTTTCCATCAGCTCATTGATCACTTCTGCTGTTTCCATTTCGAGCAGTGCGCCCCCAAACAAGGAGTTCACTCTCAAGTCTCTGAACTTCTCGATCATCTCGTAGTCGTTCATCATTAAGCTGGATAAGCTCACGGATTTCCGACTCAAAGCATCAGCTACCACATTGGCCTTGCCAGGATGGTACCTCAACTCGAAGTCGTAGTCCTTCAAGAACTCCATCCATCTTCGCTGTCTCATGTTCAACTCCTTCTGGTCAAACAGATACTTCAGGCTCTTGTGATCACTGAATACAGCAAACTTCATGCCAAACAGGTAATGCCTCCAAATCTTGAAAGCAAAAACGATGGCTGCCAACTCCAAATCGTGAGTCGGGTAGTTCTCCTTATGAGGTTTTAACTGTCTTGAAGCGTAAGCAACCGCTTTCCCCTTCTGCATCAGCACACAGCCAAGTCCTTTACCAGAGGCATCGCAGTATAATTCGAATTGCTCCGCAGGATCAGGAAGGACTAACACAGGAGCAGTAGTCAGTCTCTCCTTCAACTCCTGGAAACACTCCTCACACTCATGTGTCCACACGAATGGAGTCTCCTTTCGGGTAAGGCGAGTCATCGGTAGCACCATCTTGGAAAATCCTTCTATGAACCTCCGATAGTACCCGGCCAAACCCAAGAAGCTTCTCACTTCTGTAACCGTCTTGGGCCTCTCCCAATCCATCACGGCCTCAATCTTGTTAGGATCAACTGCAACTCCATTAGCAGAAATCACATGACCCAGAAATTTCACCGCCTTGAGCCAAAACTCGCATTTTGACGGCTTCGCATAGAGCTTCTTCTCTTTTAGCACTTGCAACACAATCTTCAAGTGCTCGGTATGCTCCTCCTCCGTCTTGGAGTAGATCAAGATGTCGTCAATGAAGACGATCACAAACTGATCCAGGTACGGCTGGAAGATTCTGTTCATGTAGTCCATGAACACTGCGGGTGCATTGGTGAGTCCAAACGGGATCACCAAGTACTCGTAGTGCCCGTACCTCGAGCGAAATGCTGTCTTTGGGACATCCTCCGGCTTTACCCGTATCTGATGATAACCGGACCGGAGATCAATCTTGGAATACACACAAGCACCCCTGAGCTGATCCAGCAAATCATCAATGCGTGGAAGAGGATACTTGTTCTTGATTGTCACCTTGTTCAACTGTCTGTAGTCGGTGCACAACCGCATGGTCCCATCTTTCTTTTTCACAAATATGACCGGTGCTCCCCAGGGAGACACACTCGGCCGAATAAAATCTTTTGCTGAAAGCTCCTCGATATGCTTCTTCAGCTCCGCCAACTCTGGTGGCGACATCCGGTATGGAGCCAACGATATAGGCCCCACACCAGGCAATAGGTCGATGGAGAACTCTATCTCCCTCTGTGGTGGAAACTCAGGAATCTCCTCAGGAAACACCTCGAGGAATTCCTTCACCACAGGAATGCCAGTGAGATCCTCCTGTGTCCCACTCACCAAACCTCCCAACATGACATAGCCAAATGCCCCTGCTCTCAAGGCCCTCCTCGCCTGCAGGACTGAAATGAACGGTGAGGAACTGGCTGTGGACCCACCCGGAGACATCACCACTTTCTTGGCACAACAGTCAATCATTGCACAGTTTCTGGACAACCAATCCATGCCCAGAATAATTTGAAGGTTGGCCATCGGTAATCCTATCAGATCTACCAAGAAGTCACGGCCATCCCACTGAAACGCTACATCGCGATGAACAGTGGAGGTCAAACATTTTTCTCCGGTGGCGGTGGTAACCCGCATCGGTGGAGAAAGCACATCACTGGGCAACTCAAGCCCCACAGCAATAGGGGTAGCAACAAAAGAGTGCGTTGCCCCGGAATCAAATAAAACATCAATAGCTGATCCACCAATGGTAACAGTACCTCTGACCAGGTTCGGAGCTCTGTCCGACTGCTGACGATCAAGTGTGTAGACTCGTCCGGTGGTAGGTGGCACGGCTGGTGCCCCAGTAGGAACCATCTGCAATGGCACAGCCTGCACTGCAGCAACTCTCGCCGTCGGGCAATCTCTGGAGTAGTGGCCCTCCTTGCCACACTGGAAGCAAATCAGCTGACCGGTAGAACACGGCCCAAAATGTGACTTCCCGCATCCCGAACATCTGGGAGCAGGAGGTCTAGCGGCGTTCCCTGAAGCAGCAGTCTTCCTGAACTGATTTGGCGCTTGCTTAGCCGCCAACGGTGGTTTACCCTTGCCCTTGTTGGCAAATTTCTTGTTCTTCCAGGGAGTAGAACCACCAGCGCTCTGTGGCACCTCAACCTTGGCCCTCTTGGCCTGACTCGCCCGGCAGTAGTCCTCGATGTCGCGGCACTGCTGCACCAACGCTCCGAAGTCTCTCGAAGCAGAACCGGCGAGATATCCAGCAATATCCTCATTAAGTCCCCTCCGGAACTTGGCCGCCAAGAATGTAGGAGTAGGCCTCGCCATGCGAAAATGAGAGAACTTGACCAGTTCATTAAACTTGGCCAGGTACTCGTCGACAGACAACGAGCCCTGCACCAAACGGTCAAACTCTCCTGTTGACTAGGCGGAGGTGGAGGCGGTGGCGGCGGTGGAGGTGGTGGAGGACACTGGCCAGCAGCAGGACTAGCCCTCAACTCCTTCAACATGACCCTCATCATAGTCATGTTGGCCATCCGGTTCTCCTCCAGAACCTCAGCCGTGGCTTGCCGGTTCGCATCTCTGATAGCGTCCAGCATCGCCGGGTTTGCCAACCTCGTGGCCTCCTGGTCAGCTAGTCGGGCCGCCTGCATCTCAGCTAATGCAGCCAGGATAGGATCCGATTGATCCTCGCTCGTACTAGTGTTCCTCCTTGGTGGTACCATGACTCTGCACAAGTTACACAAAGAATGAGTTGATCAGGCTCACGCCATGTGGTCACATATGCATTATCATAATACACACCAATCAGAGAGAACGCAAAGTAGACACGCAACGACACATCCTAAGTTATTGCAATACATACAGGCTTTTCCCTAGAAAGTGCTCTGATACCACTTGTAACGACTGGCAACTTGCAAGGATTAACGACTGTCCCCACACACTAACACGAGACTTTTCAGCGTGCTTTGTCCTCACTCGCACACTTCCCGGGAAAACTTCCCAGGAGGTCACCCATCCCAGAATTGCTCCAAGTCAAGCACGCTTAACTGTGGAGTTCTTCCGATCCGGGCTACCGAAAAGTAGATGCATCTTGTTAGTATAGGTAGTACCAATTAATTCTTATAAGCCATTCTCAACTGTACTGTCCCATACCAGCACAGTCTCTGGAATCCCTCTCTTTCCGGTGTTATTCGATTCATTCATGTACCCCCGTCGCTGGAAGCCTGCCAGGAGCCGCTCCTTGTCCGTGCCCTTGCGCACCGGCAATCACTCCCCGCCCTCGTCAGCGCCCGGGATGTTACATGCCCACCAGCTTCCGCCTGGATCGTCCTCGAACCACACCGTACTGGATGAGAGGCCATGCTCTGATACCATAAAATGTAACAGCCCGTGTTAACCCGGATTGTTAACACACTATCGTATTAAGCCACGCTTAAATAAAATGCGGAATAACTTTTTTTCTTTAATTCAATTATGACGTCATTAACTTAATCAACTTGATTACTTAATCATTTTCATAAAAATACTGCCTGTATGTAAATTGCAAGACATCTAACTGGAATACCTCATATATAAATAATAGGTGAGTATCTAAAGCCACAGGTCTACACAAGTAGCCTGGGTCAAAATCCTGATACTTTAATTACAACATTAATTTAATAAGACGATAACAATCATGTGGCATGGACAAACCCCATGCTCACCAAATAAGGCAACAATGCCCACAAATAGTCTCAACATAAACTTAACATAAATAAAGCAGAAAACATAACAGCAGTCAAATAAACAGCAATCCACAACCAGCACGTCAGCATAATTATCAGCTCAGCTCTGGCCTCCTGCCACCTGAGCCCTCAACATTACCTGATCCTGAAATAAGCGTCCCCAAACGTGGGGTGAGATCTCTAACAAGAAATCTCAGTAAGACAAGGGGTCCTCAAGGAGTCTCCACCCCAAGCTCACTTACATGTGTAATATAAGTTCTAAAAACAGTATTACAGTATAAGTTCTAAAATCATGCGATGCAGCAATTAATCATGTCATGTGTGCTTTCAAATCTACTGGCCAGAGAAATGTAGGAATACGTCTATGCCTACATGAGTACATGGATACTACCTGCACCTCACCCACATGCTTCTCCATCTTGTATGTACTACATACTCAGGATTGCCGTCTAGGTGGACACCACATGCATATCATAATGCTCATTACATATAAACAGCTCAACAGCATTTCCAAAATAATCAAAGCATGTAACACAGCATGCATAAACCCATCCCCATGGGACATGGTGGAACATCAAAATGGCTAAACCGAGGACACGAAAGCTTACCTTGCAAGCTAGCTATCCAAGCCAAGAGTCCAACCACTCACAAGTCCACAACAGCAGTATCACAATCTGATATGGACCAATAATACATTAATAATCATGCATCACAAGCATACAACTTAAAGACTACGCCTTTCTTTTACGTTTTACGTCTCAAGGCTTTCCAACAAAGCCATAAGCCCTTAATCATGTGATTCTGACTTAGTTTATTAATTACAGAAGTTCAACTTCCTTAATCTAGGGTCCACAAACCCCCAATAGCTTACTGTTCACACAGCACAGCTACCTGCGAAATCCCAGGATATCCGGATATCTTATTGGAAATATCAGGATATCCCGTATCAGGATATCTCACTCGAAATATCAGGATATCCCATATCAGGATATCTCACTCGAAATATCAGGATATCCAATATCCGGATATCTCCCTCAGAATATCAGGATATCCCATATCCGGATATCTCACTCGAATATCAGGATATCCCATATCCGGATATCTCACTCGAGATATCAGGATATCCCATATCCGGATATCTCACTCGAGATATCAGGATATCCCATATCCGGATATCTCACTCGAGATATCAGGATATCCCATATCCGGATATCTCACTCGAGATATCAGGATATCCCATATCCGGATATCTCACTCGAGATATCAGGATATCCAATATCCGGATATCTCACTCGAAATATCCGGATATTTCGCGACAGAATGCAGTTTCTGCATTTCGCGAAGATATCCTTCCAAGGTTCCATTTTTAACACTTCAACACGTTAAAGCATGCATCTTTGGTTCATTTTAGGTTCATATTTCTTATACCCTCTTGTTTACTCATTAAACATGGCCAAGACATCAACTTTAAGCATCATAGACTCATGATCATAGTGAGGTAACTTACCAAAGTTCAAAACAGAGGCAAGTTGTGCTCTTGGAGCTATCCCAAGGTTCCTCACACTCAGCCTAAGTAGGAGCACGAAAATGGCACTTCAAGGTGGGTTCTTGCACCACAAGAAGGCACTTTGAAGCTCACAATGACTACCACAAAGTAGCCATTACTAAAGCTTCAAACTCATGCTCACTAACTACCTCTCAACTCAGAATGATGGCCACAATGCAGCCCCAAGATTAACTCTCACCTTCACAAATGTCTAAACAAGCATGAAAGGTGATCACTTGGCAAAGGAAAGAAGAAGGAAGAAGAAGAGAAGAAGAAGAAGAAGAAGAGGAAGAAGAAGAAGAAGAAGAAAGGTGGCAGCAGCAGTCACGTAGGAAAAATGAGGCACCTAGGGTTTTGTGCCTTAGTGTGCCTATATATAGGCAAAGTCACTAATCGCGCAGTATTAGCCTTAATCGCAAAGTAAAAGATCTTGATCCCAAACTTCGGATTCTGGACCTACGCATTTTTCTAAGATTTGTCATATTTTTATTTTATTTTTCGGAGCACCTTTCCGGTACGCGCTTTTCCATAGCCAGTATCATTTCTGGCATCAGATTACGTCGTTTTGACTTGAAACTTGTTTTACAAGTCCTACATAATATTCTAGTAATTATCATGCGTTCGTTATAATTTTCCGGGATACTTTTCCGGTACGCATTTATACCGAGTAGCAGAACCGGTATCTGCGCTTTTCTTCCGAAAAGCGACTTTCAGCATTTTTACTCACTCAATATAATTATCTAAGCCCATTAATAATTATTAGGGTCAATTATGGAATTATTTCCTAATTATCATAATTAACTTACTAATTACCTTAATTAACGGTGCGGGTTCTGACACTCACTAGTGATGGTGATGCAGTTCGCGAGAATCATCTGATTTCTCGATTACGGACATGGATTCATAAGGATTGGAGAGTTCATTTGGTTCATACTTTCAGAGAAGAAAATTGTTGTGCAGATTGGCTGGACAAATTTTCCTTTTATGAATGTTAATTCTGATGATTTTCGTGTTTTTAATTCCCCCTTGGAATTGGTTTGCTGTTTGATGCAGATTTAGCTTCTATTTGTAGAACTCGTCGTATTTCAGTTATTTAATTTGTGGTGTGGTGTGTTTTACCCAGCTTACTAAAAAAAAGAATAACGTATATGAGCTATTTTGTATGGGACATGATCCGTTTACAAACTTTTTGGATTTTTTTTACAAATTACACTATATTCTCCCGGGAGAACATAATGTAGTTTGCAAAAGTTTGTATTCTCCCCGGAGAATATAGTGTAGTTTGTAAGAGTTTGTAAACAAAAAAATTTGTACATATAACCTACCCCATTTTGTATTAGTAAACCACTTTCAAAAAATTTAAAAGTGAAAATAGATTTAAATTTAAGTAATGATTCAGAATAGAACTAGTTTTTAGTTTTAGTTTTTTACATTTCCATTATTTGTTATATCAAATAAATGTAAAGTATTTTTTGTTTCAAATTTTTGCTACATTCTCACTTCTTACTCAGTCAAACAAGCAATTTTTTTTGTTATATTGAAATAATAGTGGACCTAGAATTTTTTTTTAATGTCTGCACCTTAGAATATTAAAATACAAAAGAATATAAACAAAAAAAGAAAAGAAAATTTTAACTTAATAAAAAAAAAGTAATCAAGAGTCAACTAAACTGTTACAATAGAATATTTTTTGTACTCAACAAACATTACGGGCCTCAATTTAATCTATGAGGGAAAAGAAATCTATCCGTGATCCCTCAGAAATCAAAAATAGACACAGATAATCAAAATCATGGTCCTCTGAAATTCAAAAGACTTACATTAATCCCTCAAAAAGACTATCATAGGTCTATTTTGGAATTTAAAAGAATCATTAGTCGATTTTTTTTAAGTGATTAAAATATTTTTTTATTCTCCAAAAAATTTGTGTGTGCACTTGCTCACACAGGTCTGCCACTGAAGTATGATAGTATTCCAATCAGTTTATATACAACTATGCAACCTAATTAATTTATGGAAAATGTATTTGTCATGTTACATGACAGATGAATAGTGATTATGTTAAGAAAAGGACAAAATAAATTCATTGAATAATGTGTCCTCTTACTTTTTTAATATTATATAATTTGTCATTTTCTTAACATAACAACTATTCATTTGTCATGTAACATGACAAATGCATTTCCCTTAATTTATCTTTTCAATTTGGAAAAATAATGTTTATGTTAAAATCAAAAATTTTACTAAAATATTCTTTGTAACATGATAAAAAGTAATTAATACAGATAAAATTTGAACATTGTGTGCTTACAAATAAACTTTTAAGTTTTAATACACACTTTATCTAGTATGTAATAATTTCATTGGTGGACTTAATTAAGATATATAATATACAAATAATTTTATTTTATTTTTTTGGATAAACCACATGTATTCATGAGAGGCAATTCGAGCTCTCACTCCCACCTGCTCATTTTTCATGTACCAACTAAAATATCAATATTAATCGCTAATACAAACAATGACCGGTGTAAGAACTGTTGAATTGAACCCAATGATTGAAATGTTGAACCAATGATTGAGTTTGCGAAGTAATGATTGACTGCCTAACAGCTCAACCTATATGCTATAAATCTTTATGTTCTTGACCTATAAATTGGTATTCAATACCACTAACAGCTTGTGCAGGGACAATGCGTGCAACCATGATGAACACATACAAGTATACAACACCTGTGGAGTTGTTATAAAATCCACCTTACGATAAACTTTGTCAGCGATAAAAGATGATTATATATATATATATATATATATATATATATATGGGAAAATATTTTCTCATGTTGCCTGAGAATTCAACTCTCATGTTAGTGATTCTTCGATTTGCGTGCAAAACTTTTTTTTTTTTTATAAATATGAGACCCACCACTAGTTGAGTCTCAACATGAGAATTAAATTGTCATTCAACATGAAAAAAATCAAATCCCTATATATATATATATTAGAATAAATATCCTTTTGAATCCTCAACACAAAAAACATGGAACTCATTTTAATTCCTTAGAAAAAAAATTGACTTATAGTTCCTTTGAAATCCCAATTCTTTGAAATTGTGGTTCTTCAAAAATTCAAAGAAGATTCACATTAGTCCATTGAAAAGGACTAATATAGATACTCTAAATTTAGTATCTGATATAGATCAGACAAAATACAGTATGGGCTGGTCAATGCGTACCGGGTCAAATCACACGCGATTGACGGAGAAGGCCTTTGGGATGATCTGCTTTCTGGGCTTGAGGTAGTGATTGATGATGTGAGGACTCAAGTTCTCCTTTGGCACGGTGTCTCAGACTGAGGGGTACCTGTGATGTCACTCCGACGCTCAATTCAGTATCAATTGCAGGTGTATGTATATTCGTACTTAATTAGATGATAATACCTGGGCATGTACCATCTGTTTATGTAATGGTTCTGATGCCTCCTTCAGAAGGTGGTATGGCCTCTAATTGGCCGTTCATGGGCTGCAGGTTTGGCTATAGTCTTATATCTTAATGTCAGGCTACCTTGATAGAGTAGTGAGACTAGTGGCAAGCTGGTGTTGCCCTTGTTTATTAGTACAAAGGCACAGTGGGTTCATATTAGTTTTTGAGATAGCTTCCTTACCTCTGAAGTTATGCTAAAAGGTGATTTCATGCGCGATGGAGGCATTGCGTCGCGTTATGCGCGATAAGGGCCATCGCGCCTAGTTCTGGGCCTTCATGAGATTAGGTTTCGTTTGTATGTCTTTGAGCTTCTAACGGGCCTACTATATTTTATCCATATCAAATATATTATCACATATAAAGTTTTTTATAAATTCATATCTATAATACTACTATCAGCCATGCGTCTACATCACTTAAAAGTATACATTATTTTATATTTGTGTAAAAGAAGGCTATTATAGACATTTTTAATATTGTTTTTTGAGATTTTTTATTATCAAATGAAATATTATACTAACTAACTATAATAAACTGGATCCAAGTTTTTTTTTTATACATGACCCAAGTTATTTAATAAAACCAACATGAGATAAAAAACAATAAACAATTTAAAAAAATACATATTGTTAATATTTTTCTTGTTAAAAAAAATTAAATTAAAATTATATGGGCTTTAATTTTCTCCAACTGCTTGACGTCCATCAAATAAATTCAGTGAATGATAACCATACAAAGTGGGTAAAAGCATTAAATGCGAGGGATCATAAATTATATAAGATTTATTGCTGAACATCTAATAGTCAAAGAAATGATATACCTAGATATATAATAAAAGAGATGAGATTTATTATAATTAAATAATAAAAAGTATACAAATATAAATATCATATTATAAGAAAGAAACAACTTATATATAAGAAAAACAAATCTTATATCAAATTTTAATTTCTACTTACATATAATTATTCTAATTTATTAATTAGATGCAAGTGAAAAAATAATTGTGTCCCAATATATATATAGACAAAAGTGTGTCAAACAAACAATATTTAAGAGAAAAATATTTCTCCTTATAAAGGATAGTTATTTTAGTTAAAACTAATGTTTTTTATTTAATATTTAAATTAAAAAACTCTTACTTTTTCCTACAGAGATTTTTGTTTCTCTCATAATAAAATATAATAATTTTGACTAAAGTAACACAATTATAGATCCTTTAAAAAAAATAAAAACACTATTGTACCCAAAAAAAACAACAACACTAATCCCATATTTAGAAAAGTGAATAAAAAAAAGCACAGAAACTGTCGCACTAATGGGCTGGTGTCTATCTCTCGTGAGTCATCATGACTGGTGAGCAATTGGGCCAAATTGAAGTAGGGGCCCCACATGCGTGAATCTGCACACGTGTGATCCCAACCATCAATGAATAGTGGTACGTGTGTCATGTGTGGATATGCTTTGTCATTAACCTGTTCCCATCCGAGGGCCCTACTTAAGGGAACCTAAAAACTTCACCCTGAACTCGCGTCTACATCATCTATGCGCGTGTCATAATACCATTGGTTATTATACTAGCATATTAATTTTTTTAATTATTATACTAGAGTAAAAATAATTAATCCGTTTATGTATAGAAAAAAGTTATTTCTTCGAACCCCAATACGAAGTCATTTTAGGGTTATATGATTAAAAAATTATAATGATAAGACTGATATAATCATGTAATAAATTAGAATTATATAAATACCTTGATTTTTTTCACAAAGCGACGTCATTTTAGATTTCCGAAGATAATTTATCTCCATTGACCGGAGAAATCTTTTACCCTTATATAAATACAAGGAGAGGTTATATCTATAAATTTTTTACTTATAAACTTTTACATACTATACTACGTACTACATGTAGTATTTGCTTAAATAGTATATTTACCCATAATAAATAATATAATTTGTAAGGTTTTATAAATAAAAAATATATAAATATAATCTTATATATATATATATATAGGGAAAAGTATTTCTCTAGTCACCGGAGATAAAGTTATCTACAGTGAGCTCAAAACGACGTCGTTTTAAGGTATAATATTAAAAAATTATAATGATAAAGACTAATATAACCCTACAAATCTACAATATATTATAATTACAAAAACACATTGAATTCTGCCACAAAACGACGTCGTTTTGAGTTCACCGGAGATAACTTTATCCTGGAGAAATCCTTTACACACATATATATATAGGATCATTTGACACCGGTGTCAAATGTCAAATTTGACACCTCATCTGAGAGCCATTAGATCAAAAAAGATCAACGGTTTCACATGCTTACAGTCGTTGATCTTTTTTTATCTAACGGCTTTCAGATAAGATGTCAAATTTAAAATTTGTCACTGGTATCAAAGTATCATACCTTATATATATATATATATATATATATATATATATAGGGAAAAGCTACCCTTATGCTACATGTGGTAAATTTCTCTCCTACACACCCTTCGATAATTGTGCCACCTTTTTCTTTTCTTTTATTTTTATTTTTCAGGTAGTGAAACCCATAAGTTTATATCTATGACATGAGATAACTTATCTCATATAACATGAGATTAATAAAACCCAGATATATATATATATATATATATATATATATATATATATATATATATATATATATATATATATATATATATATATATATATATATTAAAGTAATGACAGGGAAGGGGGTAAAGATATTACCGAATGCAGCTGATTGAAGTCTGAATTTTCTTGAATCGGTCGTACTGCAGTTTAGTCTTATCTGTACGGTCATACGGATGCAAATACTGTCTCCGAAGGTAGCCGGTAACGCTTGTACTCAACATCAAACGTTCCCCCACGCGCAACACACTATTCTCAACACAAGTGGTGTGAAGGAACCACCCTACCAAAACTTGTTTTATTTTTTTTTCTCTTCAAAAATAATTAATAATATTTGATATTCTTCATATTACAAGAGATAAAATTATTTTTTAAATATATATAAAAATGAGTCGCTATATGTGTGTAGGAAGATAAAATTATATTGTATAATATAAAAAATATTGATCCCAATAATAATTACACAAAACATGTGAGCTACGTATATGACCTCTTAATCTGTTTTTTTTTTTTTTTTTTTTTTTTTTTAAGAAAAATAGAAATCATAAAAACTTGCACACACTTTTACATTCACACTTTTTATGTGTGGTAAAAACGTTCACACTTTAACCTTCACATACCTCGTATTATAAGTTTATGCGTTAATATGCTTACTATTATTTATTTTAGTGAGATGCTAAGCTGTTTTATAATTTGACATTTCATGACTAAATAATATTATAAAAAAATATTATAAAAAAGTTGGGTCTTAGTTATCACTTTATTAGTATCCTTAAGAAGCATTTGATTAATTTATTAAATCTTCCTAATTTTTTAGATTGTCTAGCATTTGATAAATGCAAGACGATTTCAGATGTGAGAGTAAGATGATTAATTTATTACAAGCATTTTTTTATGGGGAATTGCAAGAATTTAATCTTCACCAAAGTACGATTTTATTCTTTTAAAATTGATAAATGCAAGAAAAAGTCTGAAATTGTTATTGATTAAAAAAAATAGTATTTTGGTAAACAATTCCCTGTTTCTTGTTTTGTTGGGGTTAACCCGTCCACTTATAAAAATAAAAATAATGAAGTTGTTAAGATTTATCCATTAATTTTATAATTAACATTTATAATTTTGTAATTTTCTCTTTTAAAGTCTACTCTACTTTTTTTTTTTTTTTTTTGACAAACAAAGTCTACTCTACTTTAAATAAGTCAAACAATAATACTCATATTTTCACATAAGTTTATTATTATTTTCTTAAAAAATATAAAATAAATAAATTAAATATTAAACATTACATATGTACCATAATCGCAACTAGTTAAGTAATTTGTACATGCATATATATATATATATATATATATATATATATATATATATATATATATATATATAAAGTAACTTGTACATGCCCAACTAGTTTGCAAGCACATAAATGTAATATATTATTGGGTTCGTTTTTTCTACGGTTATTGCAGATAAGTCATCTGCAGTAACCTAATATGACGTCGTTTTAGAGCGGAAATCATGTTGTTTTTATAATTTTAATTTATTCCAGGGTTATAATAGTCTTTATATTTATAATTTTTTAACATTTCAATACCAAAACGACGTCATTTTTGGAATAAATACATATAACTTATCTGTATTAATTGCAGAAACATTTTTCCCAAATTCTAAGACACACATTGCAAATACTCTCCTAATTCTCTACTTTGAAAATGGGAAAAAGTAAGAAGAGGTATAGTTTTTCCAAAAAAATTCAAAGACTCACACTTGTCCCATCACGGTGTAACGTTTTTTATAGTATATGAAATAAAATTATCTATTATATATACATAAAAATATTTAGGATTTATATATTTCTTTTTTCCTCTTCGTATGGCCTAACACGAGTCCCACGCATTTTAAAAATATATGAGATAATTTTATCTTCTATAATATGAAAAAATATTAAATCCATCCCAATAACACCTACATTTCAACTGTTCACATTTCTGCCCTTGCAACATCATCTTCGGCCACATGATACCATCTCCCTCATTCTTTTTTTCATCCATTTCCTTCTTTTTATTGGGAATAAACATCTGGCGACCTCAACTTATTCTCCGTCATTGTCGTTGCATCCTTTAGCCTCCATGAGAACGAAGCAAGCTAAAATTATAATTGGTTCGGGTCACAACGTAAATGGGGTTCTCTTAGTGTTAGTAATACTTGGGGTTAAGGTGCAATTTGAGCATGTGGTAAAATGGGTTAATCTGTCACAATCCATCTTCAACGTGCTAAAAAATGAGATGAGCGAGTTGAACCGTTATTGGTGAATGAATTAAAAATACCAATTCATTTCATTTTGAGACGGGTTGGGATAGGTGGGTTGAAAAATTAAAATATTTAATAACTAAACATATTAATACTAATATTTTATTTCTAATATCTAAGATCTAAACATTCTCAAGTTTAAAACTAGTATCAAGTAATAAGTCAAAGATAACAGAATAATTTCATTTAATATAACTATACAAATTATATCTCAAGATTAATTATTAATTCTGGTATTATTATATAGCAAAATAATGACATCAAACATGTGAATAGTGACAAATGAATACATCATTGCATTCTGTAACTAAAATTGCATAAACATTTAGTTTGATTTATATAGATACTAGCATTTAAATTAAAAAATAAGCTTACTTTTTTATTTTATTTTTTATGTTAATTTTTGTCTGCTTAATCAAAATGAATAAAAAATAACATTCCGGATAAAATAATAGCATTACGGCGCTAAAAGAAAAGATTTTATCTCATATAATAGTCACCCTCATAGACTACTCAAGCCATAATCTACTCAAGCCATGAACAACTACTTACATTATTTGGATAATATATTTGAGGGGAATTATTTTTTCATGTTACTTGAGAAGAATTATCTCATACAACATAGATAGTATCACAAACAAGACCCATAAGTAGAAGAAGATAGACAAGATAAAGGTGAGATTCATCTTTATTTTTTATGTGTAGGAACTTTATTTGTTTTACGTGAAATGAGAGAAATATAATCTTATGTTTTAATTATACATAAATCCTGTAATTTTATTTTTAAAATACAATTATTATTATCATTATTTTTCATTCTGTGCCATATATAAATCGACCTTATCTTTATTATCCCTTACTTCATAGTCACCCTTCAACGCGGCGTGAACATCACGTACACAAGAAGCTCGTGGCCAACCCACCAAATCATGAACGCAAAGTAGAGGAAGTTATAGTTCAACGGTTACCACGCGGTGTTTTCCTCATGTTTCTTCGTACGTTGGACAGACACAAAGGGACACAAAATTAAAATAACAATAAATAAATAAAATGCAAAATCCACTGTGAAACTTTCTCTCTCTTCTGTTTTTTCTTTCTACCGCTATCTCCCTCCAACCCAATTCCTCTTCTTCTTTTGTACCTTCTTTCTTCTCTTTTTTTTTTTTTTTTTCTTTTCAAAGAAAAAATCTTTACCTTAGATACCACAACCCCTTTTGTTTTCTCGCCTCAAATTTACATCTACAATCTCATTTCTTAGTTCTGAGCAGCATGGTTTCACTTGGAGCTTCATATGCTGTATGCTATGTGTTGTTGCTTCTTGTCACTTTGAGTTTGGCTGGGGACATAGTACACCCTGATAATATTGCTCCCAAGAGGCCTGGCTGTGACAACAACTTTGTTCTGGTACCCCAAAAAAAAATGAAAAAAAAAAACTTTGATTCCTACTTTGAATTGCTTGCTGAGCTGGTTCTAAAATGCCATTATTGCTGCTTTTTTATTTTGGGAATTTTTTTTTTTGATTTGTTTGGATGCTGGGAAAGTGTAGGAACAAGTAGAGGATTTGGAATTTTTTTTTTTTTTTTTTTGTATTTTAAGAAAAGTTGAGGAGTTGGGTAGGATTAAAATTCAAATATTTGCTTTGTGTTTTGGAAATATGAGATTTTTTTTTTGGCCCCCCTCCCTCCACAATGAATGATACTGTGGTGTATGCTAATTAAAATGCTCTATTTCTGTTCTTGGATATAAGATGTTCAATTATGTTTTAGATTGCTTGTCGTATCAGGATGTTAAGGAAAAACATTCCTTTTTTTTCTTCTTCAATGTATTAATCTCTAAAAACCACTTCCAATTAAACCCGACTAGCGAGCTTGCATAATTGCAAAGAAGATGTTTCCTGGATTCGAACCCATGACCTTTCGGTCATGACAGAACAGTTTTACCACTGCTCCGTTCGTCCTCTTAATCTCTAGCATAACTTTTCATTTTGCTAAGAAAAATGGGGTGAAAAACAATAAAACTGTAGTGATTTAATTAAGCTTTTTTCAATGGAATTCCTTTGAGGACGAGGCTTCCAGCAGTGATATGGACCCTTTGTGACCCTCACACGTTTGAGTCTAGAAAATAATCTCTTTATGAAAAGTTAACAATAAGGTTGTGTACCATCACCCTCATGTCTACCCTCATAAATTTAAGGAACCTTTGTTTATTGGGATTTTCCCTTTTAATATAATTCCTTTATGTAGATATTGTTCTGATGTGTCTACCTGTTAAATTGTGCAGTGTTTCTTTTTTGCCTCATTATCATCGCATAGTTGGTGATTTCTGGGATTTGCTATAGAAATTGTACATGGATGCAGTGAGGTAAACCAAAGAGAGTTCTGGGATAGTGTGAACAGAGAGAAAAACAGAAAGAGAACTGAGAAAGAAACTGAAACTGAAAGTGTGATTGTGTATTCTAATTTGTCTTGTACATGGAACTCAACATTTATAGACTAGGATCTAAACTAGAGTCTAAAACTAACACTTAACAGAATTTGTTAGAGACAGTTGCAACCTTCTGACACACAGTTACAAGTCTGTTTGTGGAGCAGACTAAACTAACTACATAATAAGCAAATCCTAGTCCTAGCTTAGTTAAGAACTCATAGTATTCTCTAACATTTTCAATGGGGAGATTGTGATTCAAGTATGATAAGTTTAGTAGCTATTTTTGTGAGTATATCTTTGATTTCATCATTTCCCCCCTCTGCCTATCCAAACAATCATGCAACCTCTCATCTTTGGCACTTGAGGTTGACTCATCTCAACTTGTTTCTGGATGCCACTCAAATACCTGAATTATTATTAATTAATATTTTTTTCTTCTCCAAAACTTTTTACCCTTTATCTTTCCCCATAATTTTTTTAGTTATATGCCTCAATCTTCTTGATTGGCCTTCCTTGATGGTCTGGTTTATAGCAGTGTTTTAAAACCCCGCCCCACCCCCCGGGTTGACCCGAGTCAACCCTGACCCCTCCCCTGAGGGTTGGGGTTACAAGTTGGCCCTATATGCATATCGACCCCTCCGACCCCAAAACCCGGCCGGGTTTCAGTGACTCCTGGGTCAGAGGGGTCAAAGGGAGTCACTGCATTTTTTTTTTTTTTTTAATTCAATGAAACAACATTGTTTTATTAAAAAAATAAATAAAAATGCTTGCAAACCTAAATCTAATCGTTCTTTCTCTTCTAGTGACCTAGACGTTTTCAATCTTCACATCGTTGTCGTGAATCTTCTAGAAAAAATAAGAATTTTATCCATTCAAATGACATCCTTACGGTCGTCGATGGAAAACAAAAACTCATTCTTACTTCCTTTAAATTTTCCTTTGTCAGAGACTTTCTCAAAAGAGGCAGAACCGGGTGAGCTAGAATATGAGTTTTGTACTTAGGTATCTTGATACTTTAATCAGGTTGTGTAATATTGACTTGTGGTTGTAATTGGTGAATTATGTTAAGTATATTTTAAATCTTTGATGATTGGTGGTTTGTTTTTTAATATTTTCAAATAGGATATATATATTTATATTTTTTTAATATATAAAACCGGGTCAGCGTGGTGATCCCGTGACCCCCCGGTTGAACCCGTGACCCCATGACCCCTGACCTCGGCCGAGTTGATGGCCGGGCCGGGTTTTTAAACACTGGTTTATAGTGAAAGAGGGAAATGTTGAGTTCTTGAATATATTCAAAATTTGGCTGAGAACGAGGTGATGGTGGCCGGATGAGTGATAAAAGCATATTTTATCAAATCTTTAAAATGAAATCTGTAAATCTTTCAGCTTATCTCCTTCAGGCTTTCAGCAAACTACTACGTGGCCTGTTACTGTTTTCTTATAGTGTATTGATAGGTGTAAGTATGAATGAGTTTTTTCCTTAACAGCTTTCACCAATATCTCTTTTGATAGGTTAAAGTTCCAACTTGGATTGATGGTGTGGAAAACTGTGAATATGTTGGTGTTGGTGCAAGATTTGGCCCTACATTGGAATCGAAAGAAAAACATGCTAACCATACTAGAGTTGCCATTGCAGACCCTCCTGATTGTTGCAGCAAGCCTAAGAACAAGGTATTCTGATTTATGCTATAGAACTTACTGAATGCACCTTCTCCTCTGCATGTGAAGCATAGATGTCCAGATTAAAAGCTCTATTTTTTTTTAGATATTTATTAATTTGTAATATGGAGCGCCTTGAAATTTTGTTAGCTCACTGGCGAGATCATTTTGGTGCACCGAGGACAATGTAGTTTCACAACCAAGGCAAATATAGCTGAAGAAGCTGGTGCTTCAGCCATCCTCATTATAAATTATCGTACAGGTGTTTGCATGCAATTTTTTCTTTCTTAAAAAGCTTTTTTATTTTTTTCAACTGTCTTATATCTTTCATATGGGTTCATCTACCACCGACCCCAATTAATTTGGGATAAAGATGATGTTGATGTTGATGTTGAAAAAGCTTTTTTCAGACCTCTAGTCTAGTCCATTTTCCTTTTCTCCCTTACTGATTTTACAGTTAGAGGTGATTAACTGATTATGTGCTAAATAACTTTTGTTACCTATTGGTTGTTAGAATAAACAAAGGCATTTTGCAATAAGGGGTTATATTGTGTTTGTCTTAAGCAACTATATTATGTCCTTATTGTGCAGAACTTTTCAAGATGGTTTGTGAAGAGAATGAAACTGATATTGATATTGGAATACCTGCTGTCATGCTTCCACAAGATGCTGGTGAAAACATGGAAAATCATATACAAAACAAGTCCATAGGTATGTCTCACTTTCTCTGTGAATATGTGTCGATTCTTTTGTGATCAGTTATGGCTTTCCTTTGCCACAGGAATATCTAAACTAACTACCTTATATTTTGATACCTGATCTGGTTTTGTGTCTTACATGATATACTTTTTACTTCTGCATGAACGCCTGCACTTAAGTGTCTGTGCAGTTATACTCTCCACTGCGTCCGATGGTTGATGTTGCAGAAGTGTTTTTATGGATCATGGCCGTTGGTACCATTCTCTGTGCTTCTTATTGGTCTGCGTGGACTGCTAGAGAGGCTTCCATTGAGCAGGAGAAGCTATTAAAGGTTACCTAGTTCCTTTCATGCAAATGAAAAAGAAATATTATTTGTTCTGTTTTTTTCCTTCCTTCTTGTTTGCTTTTCTTTTTTTTGTGGGGGCATTGCCCCTTGCTGTAACCAAAAAAAAAAAAAAAAGAAAAAGAAATATTATTAGTGTGATGAAAGAAGGAATACAAAAATTAACAAAGACATAAAGAAGAAATGCTGAAAAGACAAACCAACTCATTAAAACAATAAAGCTCGTGTTCCTTGTAGACCTCTGATGGAGACTGTTGAGATATATAAAACCATTAATGTAGCCTCCCCCAACAGTTAAATTGGTTCTTTATATGGTATCAGAGCCTCGGTGTACTCGGTTCAATCCTCACCGCCCCTCACTTTCTTTCTAGTGGAATTTTTTTCTTCGCACAGGTAGGTGGGCCTGTGCATTGTCCACCTTTCAAGCCCAGTGGGCTCTCATGTGAGGGGCCGTGTTGAGATATATAAAACCATTATTGTAGCCTCCCCCAACAGCTTAAGCTTTTGGGTTAAATTGGTTCTTTACATGGTATCAGAGCCTCGGTGTACCCGGTTCAATCCTCATCGCCCCTCACTTTCTTTTTAGTGGAATTTCTTTCTTCGCACAGGTACGTGGGCTTGTGCATTGTCCACCTTTCAAGCCCAGTGGGCTCTCATGTGAGGAGGCGTGTTGAGATATATAAAACCATTAATGTAGCCTCCCCAAACAACTTAAGCTTTTGGGTTGAATTGGTTCTTTACAGAGATTTCCTTAAATAAAAGTTTATTCTCGTTTCGAATTTCGATATGAACTAGTTTTGTTCTTTATAAAGGAAGATTTCCTTCTCCTTTTTTTTCTTGTAGTTAAATACTCATTAATCCAGTTACTGATATATAGAAAGTTTACACTTGCAGGATGCTTCAGATGAATATGTAAATACAGAGAATGCTGGTTCCAGTGCTTATGTGGAAATCAGTACTGCAGCAGCAATTTCATTTGTTGTTATTGCTTCTTGTTTCTTGCTTATGCTTTACAAATTCATGGCATCTTGGTTTGTTGAAGTTTTGGTGGTTCTATTCTGCATTGGTGGGGTTGAGGTAAGTTATTGTTTTTCCAGGCTTGATTCTTGTTGATTACATCAGGCATATATATTACCATAATGTTCTCATCATTATTTGGAATCTTTAAGACACTGGAAAAATCTTGGGTGGCTACTTTCCTTACCATCTTCCCCAATTCCCAATTCTGTCATGTATCATTTTTTTAATCTTCTGTGCCACATTCTGCTCATGGTCTCATTAAGATGTTTCTTTGTTAGACATGCAGAGAGATTGGTATGCCCTATTTCATGAATCAAGTTAGTAGATTCTTGTTGTTTTCTTTTGTAATTTTCTTGTTATGATGTCTTATACTTGTTGCGACTCGGCAAGTGCACCGGTCGTTAAGTAATTATAGCGAAATCGGCAAGTATACCGTTCGTTCCAAGTAATAAAGTGATAAGAAAGATCGTTCCCTCGAAGATTAATGCACCAATTATTATCCTAACAAGTCCCCTTAATTTGGAAAACTCAGTTTAATTGAGAAGTAATTGTTAACTGTAATTTAAAAGCAGTAATAATCAAAAGCATTCAATAATAATCAAGAATGTAAAGAAAATATGAGTAAATAAGATTGTAATAGAACTGCAGCCAGGACGCTCTTCACCTCTGATCCTCCCTTATAATTCTAAATTGAATTTTATAACCAATTAATTTATTAGCTCAGACAATTCATCTTTTCCATATTAAATAGTTGAACCCTAATGTCTTAGTATATTCAACCCTTTAACCCAATCAGAATCATAGTGTCGTAGTAATTCTTCTTGAATCAAGCATTAAGCAAATGAATTTAAAAGTCTGCAATCTATGTAAGTCTATGTCTAGATCATGCATAGATTGTTATTCTGCCCTTGTCTAGATTAAAACCCCAATATTCCTATTGTGAGCTCTAGCCCTCAAAACCCTATAATAGAGCGATTAATTCTAAAAAGGATGTGGAAAAATTAACACAGGTAGAATAAAACTAAATAAATTAATTAATTATAAAAACAATTTAAAAATTATAATGGATTCACATTGGGTCCGTGATCCCAACTACAAAGGAAAATTAGCCAGACATATCTAACTTTAACAAATTAAAATAAAAAGAATTCATGAAAGAATGGAAAAGAAGAAGAAGACGAAGAAGAAATCTTTAGTCTTAGTTTCTCTGAGCGTTGATCTTCAGCATAAATTTCCAAGATCTCTCTCTCCATTGTGTTTTCTCCAATCTCCTCTGCCAAAAATGACCAATCAGGGTTTACAACCCCTTTTAATAGCTTAATGTAAAATCTATCCAAGTCTTGATCAAATCTTTGAGAGATAATCCTCCTTAGACTGTGATTGGATCTATTTTAAAATTGGTCACGTGTTTCCCGCGCTACTAGCGCGGTAAACACTGTGTATGTAGAAATTCCCCCGCGCTTGTAGCGCGGCACTTTGCATTGTGAAAATTTTCCCACGTTACTAGTGCGGATCTCGCGCTTGTAGCGCGGCAGCACTGTCTTCAGCTTTCTCTAGTGCTTAAAACACGTTCTTTTCTAGTACTTTTTCCTACAAAAACCATAGAAATTCAGTGAGAGAAGAATTGAGCATGGTTTATCAACTTTATACAAATTTAAGCATTTTTCTTTCAAAGTGGATTAAATCCGTGCTCTTTTTAACTTAGAAAACTATATATGCTGGAGGCATATCAGTAATAAAGTGTACCGGAGTACGAGATCGTACCCACGAGGATTGGTTTCAAGCACTAGTTCACTAATTGCGGTTTAGTTGGACAAACAAGATTGAGATGAAGAGAATTGAAATTTAAAACAATCAATAACATGTAATTTCACAATTAAAAACAATTAAAAAGATGAGTTGTTTAATGATCAAGAAGGAGCGTAGTTAGGGTTTCGACTTCCCCCAATTTCTTCTTTATGCTATGAATTAAATAGTCAAGAATCCGCTCTTGATATAATGCCAATCAATTCTTTCTAAGTTAATTGAGGTAAGTTATTATTTTTCCAGGCTTGATTCTTGTTGATTACATCAGGGTCAGGCATATTACCATAATGTTCTCATCATTATTTGGAATCTTTAAGACACTTGAAAAATCTTGGGTGGCTACTTTCTTACCATCTTCCCCAATTCCCAATTCTGTCATGTATCATTTTTTTTAATTTTCTGTACCACATTCTGCTCATGGTCTCGTTAAGATGTTTCTTTATTAGACATGCAGAGAGATTGGTATGCCCTGTTTCATGACTCAATTTAGTAGATTCTTGTTGTTTTCTTGTTAGGATGTCTTATACTCTTTCTTTGTACTCTTTTCTTCTTAATGAAATTTATGTCTGTATATATAAAATGACATTAGGCCTTGGTTTGGTTTTGGTGCGAACATAACAGTTAATTGCGCTGCAATAGCGCCGCGAGTCGCGCCATATGGGCGTGGCGGTGCCTCGTCGCAAGAAACCGCGTCGCACCGGAACACAATAGCGGCCATTGCTATCGCATTTGCGGCCAAATCGCAGTCATATTGCTGCCATAAGGCAAAATGTCAATTTTGACCTAAATTTAAATGTGTAACAGAAAATTTTTAAGAGTTTTTTAGTCTATCTATGTCTTTCTTTGTCACTTTTGCTATCTCTGCCTTTAAAAAATGTTCTTTTTTGTCATTATTTCTGTCATATATCTCTTCAGCTATTTTCGTAACCGCAACCTGCTATAGCACTATAGCTCTTTTCGGGGTTGACCGCAATATGCCGCAATCCGCATTTGATAACTTTGGGTGTGAATAGAAAATTAAGAAGGGAATGAGAATTGAATACTTTTTGAAGGAGTCCAGGTTTCAATAATTTCTATCTTTCTTTTGAGTTACATCTAAGTTGCTCCTATATTGAAAATCCATTAATATCTTCCACGATCATCGGGGTTAAGGCACATCAAATCATTAATGGTGAAATATCACATTTAAAACTTTGCTATTTGGGATATGTATGTAGTATGATGCTGAAAGCTTGTAGAAGAACGGTTAGGATTTGATAAAAGAGAAACCATTTGATTCTCAATTTTTATTATCAAAATAACAAAATATTCAACCTCTATAATAGGGGTCTTAGTCGCCTTTTTATAGACCAATTATAAATCAATTCAAAATTTAAAATCCTAAAGATAAGTATAATGATAGTTACCTTCTGAAAATAAATATTTTTTTTTTTAAAAATAGAGATAATTAATTATAATTAAATCATTCAAAATATATTCCAAATCTTAGATCTTAAATCTCGTCAAATTTGTTGTTTTCTTTTTTTTTTGTCTAACAAATTACAATCAAGTTTGCTGCTTCATTTGGAGTTGAATTTGATTGTAATTTGTTAGATTTTAAATTGTTGTTTCTTTGAACATGCAAGCCATGCTTTTTGGACCATAATTTTATTTGACTCTAAACTTCTTGAATCAATGTTAATTGGTTGGGCCATCCGTAACGGGTCAACTAAAAATTCATCATAGTCTCTCACTCTATGGATAGCCTCAATGTAAGTGCTTCTGGAGGCTATGATATGGTGTGTTCGGTGCTCAATGTATATGTAACCCATGTTAATATTTAAGGTGATATTTCGTGCTTGCTGTTCAAGTCTTTAGCATATGCTATGCATGAGGTTGATGATTATGTTGTGCTCTTATTTCAATAAGGAAGTGTACTTAATAACTAAATTGCTAAAGAAATTTGATTTTTGCAAATGAAAACAGTTCACAAAACCAAATTAAAGTCATAGGATTGCAGCATGATGTTATTGTGTTGATGTAACAGCTGAATATTTATTCTTTGTATTCTTTCAGGGACTGCAAACTTGCTTGGTGGCTCTGTTATCATGGTAAGTCTTTTATCCTTGTTTCCTCATAGGCAAACCCTTAGGTGAGACAAGAATTTGGTAATTAATTTGTAGACTTTTGTTTGCATTTGTGGTGTTCAACATTGATACAAAGATGCTGGGAGGTGTACAGAACTGACAGAACATGTTGTTTATAGTTTCAGATGGTTTGAACATGCTGGACAAACATATGTGAAAATACCATTCCTTGGAGCTGTATCATATCTGACACTCGCTGTTACTCCCTTCTGCATAGTGTTTGCTGTGCTTTGGGGTGTTTATAGACATGTATCATTTGCTTGGATTGGTCAAGATATTCTTGTAAGAATAGTTCTGTTACCTTTCACTTTGTTTTATCAAATTTGCTCCCTTTTGATATAGCTTCTCTTAGAAATTGAAGTTTTTTCTATTTAGGATTTCTCACAACCTGAACTCAGTTTGCTGAGTGGCAACCTTGCTAACTTCCAATAAATTGAGAATATGAATTAATAACATATTTATCTTCTTTTTTTTCAAAAAAAATCTTCTGTCATTCAGGGTATTGCATTGATAATTACAGTTCTTCAGATTGTCCGCATACCAAATCTCAAGGTGATTATTCATACTTCATTTCCCCCCAACTATTTCTGGTTTTTAAAGGGCTTGTATTTGGCACAATCTCCAACATAGGTTGTTATTGATATTCTTGAAATTTAAGCTTGGGATGCATAAATGGGCCTATATATCAGTGAAACAATTGAAGATGGAACTACTTTTTACCACTGACCTTTTATTATGAACAAAGAAACTGATGCATACATCCTTCTCTATAAGGTTGGAACTGTTCTTCTCAGTTGTGCTTTCCTATACGACATCTTCTGGGTGTTTGTCTCTAAATGGTGGTTCCATGAGAGTGTGATGATAGTGGTGAGTGTTTTCAGAAAAAAATCTCCCTGCATTACTATTCTTTACACATTTTCTTTTTGGTCTTATCAATATGGTGCTTTTCGAAGGGCCGGTTTGGCTCAGCAGTAAGCTTGCTCGCCATGGTGTGTCAGGTCGCGGGTTCGAATCAGTCTCTCTGCAAAAAGCAGGGGAAAGACTGCCTAGAGTATTCCCTTTCCCATATACTCACGAAGTGGGTTTTTGAACTGGGTCGACCCTTTAAACATGGTGCTTTTCTTCCCCTTAAATTAATGCAACATTTTAACTTCTTTACAGGTAGCTCGAGGTGATAGGAGTGGAGAAGATGGTATCCCAATGCTACTCAAGATACCACGTCTGTTTGATCCTTGGGGTGGTTACAGCATCATTGGTTTTGGGGACATAATCTTACCAGGGCTTCTAGTAGCATTTTCACTAAGGTTGAATTGGAAGTCTTGTATATATATCTCCTATTCATCTTCCTTGGACTACTAATGTTCATAGTCTTAAAATACAAGTCCTTGTAAAAACATCTTAGACAGATGAAGAGACTGCTTTGTGTCTTGTTAATGGTTCATGAACTCAATTGTTCTGTTGATAACTTTACAGGTATGATTGGTTGGCAAAGAAGAACCTTCGGGCTGGATACTTCTTGTGGGCAATGACTGCTTATGGTTTAGGTATGCCAACAGAGTAATTTTCCTTGAAAATGTTTGAACTTGTTAACTTTGTGATCAAAATTGGGCCAGCTCACTTTCAGGCTGAAATTGGGCTTGCTCAGTCACTTTCAGGCTGAAACCAGCCCGGCCCGATCCTCGGGTTTTGGAGGAGGTGACTATTTGCTTGGTCTATGCATCATATATCACTTGAATTATGATCTGCAGGTCTTCTTATCACATACGTGGCTTTGAACTTGATGGATGGGCATGGTCAACCAGCTTTGCTATATATAGTCCCATTTACACTTGGTTAGTAAAATTAAGAGACTCAAATTTGAATCACAAAAACTGATTGTTGTGCAAAAGAAATATTTGAACCTGTTCCATTGGTTGTTGAAGGTGCCTTTGCTGAACTAATGCAAATCTTATATCCATGTTTCTTATAACTGTTTCTTCTTCACTTCCATTCTTCCTTGCCTGTGGAGCCTGACATAGAGGCCTTGCATGCACCACTGTTGTACCATGAGTCATAATTGATTACAGCATGACTTGTGAAAACTAGTACAAGTTTTTTAAACCTTTTTTTTCTGTATATGCAGGAACCTTTTTGTCATTGGGGAAGAAGAGAGGTGAACTCAAGATTTTATGGGCAAGAGGGAAACCAGAAATGCCTTGTCCTCACATCCAAGAGGATGGTCAATCAACAAACCAGTAATCCCCAGCAGAATAGTATCCTAGGTATTAGTTTACAGGAGACTTATAGCAAAACTTAGGAGATTATGTAACTTTATCATAACAAAATATTATAGCATGTACTTAAATCAGCAGCTATAACTTGAGATATTCTCCAACTGTTAGATGTCGAAGGACACATGGAACTGTTTATTGTAAGATAGATCTTTTTTATTTGATAGAAGATGATCTGGGGTCATGTGATTTAAGAGATTTCATTTCCTGGTTCTGGCTTTGCCGTAAGGTGGTGGTTTTTTTATTATTGATTATCTTTTACAAGTTTGCTTCCATGAGGGTCTAACAAAAATGAAGTCTTTGTCAAGCAAATGGCAAGAAGCCAAGTGAGATTCACAGAGAACTTCAAATCAACGGAGATAACCCTGAAGAAGGATTGAAACACTTAAATATGCTGTTTAGCATAGCCAGTGCCCTGAGTTGTATGATAATGAATATTATTATTATTATTTGAAACTTATTTCCTAATTGTGAATTAGAAGTTGGCTAAATTTTATTTTCTGGAAGATTATTCCATCATATGAATTATCGATGTGTCACATACCCCTGCAGCACTGAATCAGGCTCAGTTTTCACCTTAGCTTTAACTGATTCCAAGTGGATGCCAACACATCAGAGCACCTTCAAAAGGATCCATATAAAACTCACAGAAATTCAGGAAAATTATCTAGGGATAGGGAATAGAAAAGGAATTATCTTATGTATCAGGACTAGCCTCGAAGTCCAAAGACATTGATCTTTCATTTCTCTTCCCTCCAATTTCTTTGGGTTTGATTTCAATTTACCATGGCGTAATGTTTTTACACTCACTTAATCATATTAATATATCACTTCAGAGTTTGATTATGATAACTACAACTTCAAAGTCAAACACTTTGATGATTTGTTAATGCTAGATTAAGTATTGGTGTCAATAAACTTTATACAAGCAATGGATCGAACTTGAACTTTTTCTCTTTTACTTGACATTACATAAATCAAAAGGTACAAATAAGCCTATAAATCAAAACTCATAAGAAACAACCCAATGGCAAATGCACAAGATAAATATGTTCCATACAAGCTCCATTTTTTTTTATTTCTTTATAAGTACAAGAGAGAGCCCCCAGCATCAAATTGCGCCTGGGCCAAGCACCAACAATGATCTGTAAAGAATAAAACTAAACAGTAAATAGGAAAAACAAAAACTGACATGCAACCCTTTTCTAGCGCTTGTCAGCATCTCTCAAAATTGTTCAAGCCATTGGCCATCTGGATGAGCTTGTAAGGATTCATTTCCATTCTGAGTCAAGTCCTGAACATAGAAAGATGTTTATTGAGTTGTGGATGATAAGATAAATATGACTGAAATGATATTAAATACTTCACTTTTTTAGCATGTTATATAAAATATAGAGAAGCCATAATCATAGCATGGTAGTCAAAATCAGGATCTTCCTAATGAGATGGCATGATCTCACAATTCCTCCAACACACACATCCATCCCTTCAGAAACTCGTTTTGGTGGGATCGCGGAGTAAGATCATAGGATCGTGGACAATCTTACCATGCTAAAAGAAACCAAATTTGAAACCCACACCCACTGAACTTTCAAGACCCGAACCCGATTTTCATGACCCGTTTTGAACTCCCCTTCATTTTGAAGCCCTAATCCACTGTCCTGCTGCTGCATCCCTTTTCTCTTCGTCTTGAACACCGTCGTGCTGAATCCCACGTCTCTTCTGTTTCGGCTAGTTTTTAGCCTCTTCTCCCCTGCTGCTGCTTCAGCTGGTTCGGCCACAGTAGAGCCGGTTCAGACTCTTCTGTTTGGTTGTTTTGCTGCTACTCTGTTCTGCTGCTATTCTACTGTGTGTTGCTGCTTTTAAATGCGTACATATATGTTTGAATATAATTTTGTATCCTAGATAGGATCTTACAATCTGTGTTATGATCACATAGTTTACGTATTTTCCTCCACCTTTCGATTCTAGGAAGGATCTCGATTTTGACTACCATAATCGTATGAAAGTGCCAAATTCATCATTGAATGAATTTTTCAGCATGTTACCCACTAAATAAATTCAAGCACTATTCAAGGAGATAAAACCCAAGACAGAAATTACCTAATTCATCTGTCAAGTTCAGAGGTAAGCATTAATTTCCATTCTGACTCCAGTCCTGTACATTTGAGTTGTGGATGAAACGATAAATATGATTGTAATAGTATGAAATACTAGACTTTTTTAGCCTGTTATATCAAAAATGGGGAAGCCATAATCATATGAAACTGCCAAATTGATCACTGAATAAATTTTACAGCATGTTACACACTGAATAAATTCAAGCACTATTCGAGGAGATAAAACCTAAGTCATATATTACAAATTCATCATGTCAAGTTAAGAGGTAATACTAGAAGAAAGGTTTCTCCGGCAATAATAGCACATAATGGTTCTACAAGTATATATATGATATGGTAAGATGCAATTGTCACTCCACACAGAAGCAAGGTAGTCAAAATCCATCTTCCTAGTGAGATCACAAGATCTCACTATTTTCTTGGTGAGATCAAGTGGGATCATAGAGCAAGATCCTAGGACCACCGTGATGATCCCCGATTCTACAAAAAAAACCCATGCCCACCGAGTGTAAAAACCCTACTCTTACCCGATTTTTAAGACCCATTTCATTTAGAAGCTTTTCATTTTGAAGCCCTATGTTTGTAGCAGGCCTCCAATTAGGAAGGTGAATGTGAGAAGAAATAAGGATGAGCCCAATGATGCAGGATCTATTAGTAACCGTAGTTAGAGTTAATTGGTATTGTTAGATATATTAGATAGAGTTACTTGATGTTAATTGATATTGTTACCTGATACCAATTAATATTGTTAGATATAGTAGATAGAGTTGCTTGATATTTATTGATATTGTTGAATATATTGGATAGAGTTACTTGATATTAGGGGATATTGTTGGATTTAGTAGTTAGAATCTCCTAATATTGGAGGATGTTCTCTAAATAGTCACTAGTTAGGATATAAGGAAAAACAGGATGGAGAAGAGAGTTCATTGAGGGATTGAGTGTGAGGGAAAAGCCAGTCTCTCAAACTCCTGGGTATCAGCCGCTGTAATCATTCTTTTTACTCCTATCAATGCAATTCTCATCTGTTTCCCCAGAAATCTTCTAAAATCTGTTCCAGTTCTGTCACCCTATCATCTCCTCTATTGTACTGCTGCTGTTGTTTTGAGTTTCGACTGTTTCAATGCCTCTACTTCTCTTTTACTACTGCTGTTTTGGCACCTCTTTCTTTTGCTTGCTGCTGTTTAGGCAGGCCAGCGGTATTCTACTGCTCGGCTCTATGATCCTATTACACTGTTATGCCTCTCTCTGCTTAAGTTGTGAATTGGTGAGTTATGAGTTACATGTGACCTTTCTTGTTCAATTTGAATTTAAGTTTAATTAAATCTTAGTAGTGATTTAAAGGTTATTTTTCTTATTAATGTTATTTTATATCATATACTTGTTTGAACATAATTTTGTATCCTAGGTAGAATCTTATGATTTGCGTTATGATCACAAAATTTATGTGTTTCCCTCCCCCTTCTGATCCTGAGTAGGATCTTGATTTTGACTACCTCGCACTAGGTATCCCAACAAACTAATACATATAAAGTAAATAACAAAAGAAATAAGTTTGAGTAAACAACAAAAGAAAAATATTGAAACCATGTCATCAACTATCAGACAAAAATGCGGAAGCTAAAAGAAACTAGAATGAGAAAGAACTAATTTTGATTTTGATTTTGAAATATGATCTTGATTTTGAAAAGGAAAGCAGATTGAATGAAAGGAATATCTATTATAGAAATAAGTTTTTCAGTTGCAATATAAAAAGGGGGGAAAGTGGAAAGAAACATTTTACAAAAAAATTAAGAAGTTCCACTAGCAAGCATCAAATAAAGGGTAAGTAGAATAACTTAAAACAAAGGGAAAAAGCATACACGCATTTCGCCTTAGGAAACCATTCCCATTGGAAGTAAGATGCATTGTCTTCCTTTCTTGCCCTGACAATAAAAATTCTTGCATCCTCTCTGGCCAGTCAGAATTCAATCGGCGGGCAAAATCTTCCACTTCCCTACATCAAAGGAATCAAGCAAAAAAGATTTCATCTGTATCATCTGAAGTGCACATTATATAACCATAATACAAATATATTTTTGTATCCAACTGGTATCATCTTAAGAGCACACATTATATAACCATCATACAAACATATTTTTGTATCCAACTGATATCTTCGATACAACATGCGGAAGGCAATTAACAAGAATGTCATGAGTATTGCCACTCGGGGTTAGCTCAAGTGAGTAAGGTCAGTAGAAGTCATAAATTTAGTTCCTTGTAAACCAACGAGAGAAGTTAAGGGGGCAATTCAACGATCATCATAACATTGCTAAAGGGGCAAAAATAGTTGTCATGCTAAGCAAGTAAGCAAACCTTATAACATTATGTATATGGACAAATGTTACAATGAACCAGGAACCCAGAAGTAATATAGCTAGATTAAAAATTTTCTAGAACACAGGCATGCATAAACACAGATCAAAACCAATCGCATTAACCATCCAAAAGTTTGACAAAGTTCAGGATCTTGAAAATTCTATTGCTAGATTGGTATGGGATACAAATATTACTAAATTTATCATTCTCCTCCCGAAAGGACCAAGATTTAAAAAAAAAAAAACTTGTGAAGTCCAAATCCGACCAAATTTAATTTGGCATTCTCAATGTCTCCCTCTTTGTGATAAACACATGAACGCAAGCACTTCATGCCATATTCAACCAGCAATAGATGACTCAAAAAGTACAATTTGTAGAAGGATAGAGTTCAATCATTCTGATGTCTTGTCCTCTGCATATGCTATACTCCATATAAAATACATTCAGCAATGCTAAAGACCACTAATGAGAAGAAAAGCTAGTGACCTGCCACTGCAACTATGCTAAAGATAATGGTAGCCATCAATAAAAGAGAATAAAAATTAAATTTTAGAAACAATATAGTGTAAACCGTGCACTTAGAGCGTAGCCCACCTGTCAAGTTTTTCCTTTAGTGCAGGATCAATCTCATCATCTATATCTCCATCATCAAACTCTTTATGAGAAAACGTGTCATCTTCTGTATGTGAATTTGAGGTCTCAGCAATTCCATCATTTTCAGAACTTCGGTATCTCGTATTATGACCATCTAAATCCTATTTCAACAAAAAAGGCAATAAAGACTTAGAATTTATATGATAAATAACGGACTTTGCACATTCAAAAAAAAAAAAAAAAATTACGAAAACCTTCTTATTTAGTTCAGAAGCTTCCTTCGAAGAAGAGCTCTTCTGTTGCTCCTTTTTTCTTCTGTTCTTCTTTTTATTCTTAGAAGTTTTGCTCCCCTTTGGATCTGTTATGAAATTCTTCACCATTATTTAGTCATTCAGAGGAAGTAACGGGAAAATAAAAATATATAGCTCTCAAAACAATTCCTAACCGAAAGAATTACAAAAGTTTTAAAATGAAACGAGAAGTAAAGGCAGCAAGATGCACGAGTAACAAAAATTATCAAGAACAATGCTATAGGCATAGTGACACACTAGGTTCAGTGAAAAATATACCATACAAATGTCATGTTAGGACCTATAGTCGATTTTCAAGCTCTCATTCCTCAACAAGTTCATATCTTCCCTGTCATGTTAATTTATTCTCTTTGTCTTTATCCTCCTTATTTTACTTAAAACTGTATTATATGATATATTCCAAAAACATAACTCAAAAATGTAAAATAAACATGTTCTGAAGATAAACATTTAAAACATAATATTTTTCATTTGAAGACAAATCATAATTTTTAACAGAACTGGCCTATATTCTGTTCTACACTTGTAGAAATCCAGCACCAAGTTTGTGCCTATAAACTTCTAAGAAAAAGAGGAACCTGATGAAAATAACCAATAAAACAACTATACAGGGTCTACTGCTTTCAGTTTATAAAAAAGGTACGTGATCACAACTAGACAATTCTGGTGGTCAGCCAGATTATTTTGTCACTATTTGAGATTTCTTTAATTTTTTAGCAGATCAAATCTTGATCGCTTTCCTCACTCTCTCTTGGCTGTGCTACTTTTCTTTTTTATCTTCCTCTGCTAAGTAATTCCCAGATAAATGGCTTCTTTGTCTATTTGCCCCCCCCCCCCCCCCCCCCAAAAAAAAACTCTTCTGCAATTCTATGGATCTAATGGCAGGCCAGAATTTTCCATGAGACAAAAACCGGTGATGCTTGTGCAACAGGTAAGAAAATGGGTTGATTAGCGTCATTTGGAGATCCCCAAAACCTATATTGATTTTAATACCTACATAAATGGAAGCCATGAACTTTAATGTCTATTGTGGTATGATTTTTACTACACCATAAGCAAATGCAAAAATAATTAAATATAAATCTCACTCAATAAATGATTGTATAACTAAAAGATTTAACCTATGCTGCTTCTTTGTAAACAAATGATCTGGAAACATAACTTAATTACAACATATTCACACGTTTTATAAAGCATGAAATTAGCAGTTAGATTTCACAGGCAAATTGAAGTATTCCTCACACATCAATTGATTTTAAATATATTTTAAGAAAAGTGATTGCAATATAGAAAAGGGAAAAGATGTTAGCAGTATCTACTAAAAAAGTTTTACAGACAGAAAATTAGGAGATACTTTCGAAAGATCGAGAATATGGAAGTGTACCATAGAAGACAAAAGAGTTATTTAGTGTAAAGGGGACTTAATGAACCATTGGTGGTTATTGTATAAAAGGGGGGTTTTCCCCAGTTCTGGGGATTGTTAGTTACTTCTTGTATTTTACTGAGTGCTCAGTGGAAGGGATGTTTCCCCTGTAAAGAGAATTGTCTCTTGTAATCTTTTCCTACGATATTAATAAATCACTTGGCTCTTCATCACTTCAGCTTCTTCTCTCTTCTTTTAGCTTCTGTTATTTCTGGTTAATTCTTAAAAGGACTGCATCAAAATGCTGCTAATGGTTCTCTCAATTTTAGATCATCATCTTTAATTATTGAAAACCTATACTGCACAGTTGTCTGTCTATACTAGTATCTAGAATTACATGGTCAAAGGATGTAAGTAATACTAATTTTGACATTATGATCATGGCCACAAATCGACTGCTAGGCTCATCTTGTGGGCTCTGAAGAATGATTTCATGTGGTCAAAGGTAATATTAAATAGAAAGACTTCAATTAGGGATGAGCTGGTACACATTTCATCAATCTACAGAAAGAAAGTAAGGAAGTAAACTCAATGAAAAGATGTGATAAAAAATGCTGAATTTACCTCCATCATTTCCATTAATAAAAGACAAAAGGTCATCAACTGAACGTTCATCTACATGCTCTCCTTCGACTTCAACATTCTGAAACATGTGAGGGGCCAAATCTTATTAAAGTCAACAATCTACAATTTAAGACATAAAGAGAAGCAAGAATACATCTATCGAGAACAAAAATTCAATTCATTTAAAAATATATAATTAAGAAATTTTACATTGGACAATGTGACATATACAGTAATATGACAACAATAAAGAAACAACACTGTAGCACCTTTATCCTCTCACGCTCTTTTAGTTCTTTCCTCTTTTTGGCATACAAACGGTTCAAAAGCCTGATCCTTGGGTCATCAGTAGTGTTTTTCAAGGGTTCCAACTTCTCTTCCTGGATCAGAAGCAAGGGTGAAAAATGAAAATTGAAAAATGAGAGAAGACATAATTGGCATAAAGTGTTCTCACAAGCACCAGACACCTCTGTAAGATCATCAGGCAAATGAAATATCTCACGTATCTCCTCTGGAGATTTTCCTTCTATTATTCGAGCAAGAGCACGACTTGTAAGATCAACCAATGGCTTCAACTGAAGACTGTCCGCAGCAGATGTCAACTCACAGAGCCGCTTTGTGTCCATCTTAATGAATCTCTCATCATAAGACTTCCGTTCCTATACAAAGAATAACCTCCAAGTCAAATTATCTACCACTGACCCCAATTAATTTGGGATAAAAGTGTTGTTGATGTTGATTCATTGTTGTTCAACCTTAAAATGTCTTGTATAAAGATAATAACAATGTAAAAGCATTAAAGAAACGGGTAGAACCTTGTTTGAGCGTCCTTGTACTTGATGAAAACGACAATAATCAAGAATTAAGCTCAACATCGCAGGGCTGACCCGTTGAGGAAGACATATTGCATTATTCTTGGAAGATCCCATGCCTTTTTGCATTATTTCTTGACAAATCTGAGGGCAAGACATTGCAATTTCTTGTTCCACTTGTTGGATTGAACCATCTGAAGTCTGAAGCCAGATATAGGGCTTCATCATCTGAAAATGAAAATTAATACCAGTATAGTTTAAGTTCAATGTAAAAGGCGAGCAAAGCAAGGTCTTAATTCTAAAGTAAAGACATTTTCCTAGGTTCATATGCAATAGTTTTGTCTTTCCAGATAAGGAAGAAAGATATAAAACAATCAAAGAAATTTTTATAGGCCTTATTCGGATGAGTTTCCATTTCCCCACAACAGTAGGAACAATTACAAAAAAATAAAATAAAATAAATCAATTTAGTTTATCTATGAATGCTATCAAAGAGACTAGAGTGAACTTATTCAAGAATTCAAGGTGGGCATGCATGAGAGAGACAAACAGACCAATGTTATCAAGATCGCACGAAAAATCGTAGGATCGAACGGTCCTACCATATTTCTACTGCCAACGCGTCAGATCGTAAATGAGATCGCTATACTCTCAGAGCGGACAAGATCAATGTTAAAAAAACGTACAAGATCAATGTTAAAAAAACGTAAAATTGGTGGGATCATTTGATGCCACCGTTCTAACAATTATGTGAAAAAACGCCTAGATCCAGAAGTGAAACCCATGATCGAGAAAAATTACCTACGACCTAAATCACAAACCATCCTAATTCATAAACCCTAACTCCATTTTTTCACCTCATTCTTACCGGTGACTGCCTTCTCCGCATTCTCTCTCGCAAATCAGTCTTTAAGGCTTCACCTCTTGCTCTTCTTCTCCTCTCCTTCTCCAACAGCAACGGATTTGGGTTTGGGTCTCACTTTGTCCTTCTTGCGTTTTCCTTCTGCATTGCGTTTCTTAGTCTTCAAAGAAGTAGGCAGGAGTGAACATTTAAATCATTTCTTTCTTTTTATTTTAAAATAAATTGATTTGAATATTGAATGGATAATTTTTTGGTTAAATGTTGTCTGCACTTTCTATCTTTTTGTTTGCTTAAATATTAAATCATAATTCTGCACTTTTCTGTCATGAGTCATCTGTGCTTAATCTTTTTAAATAATATATTTACAAAATGCACATGATCCAATGTTAGCAGAGAAACACAATAAATGGTGCCACCTATGAAGCACCGATACCGATACGGCGTTTTCAATACGTTCCCGACACGTAACATCGATACGTTAGTTCAAAAATACTAATATTTCGATACATTCCGATACGTCTTAGAACAATTATTAAACCAAGATAGAATTATTAAACCAATATGGACAATTTTTGTTCACTGTCAGCACAGAAAAAAGGATAGACAAAGGCATGATAAAAAAGAAAGAAAAAGACAAACCGACATTATTAATGCTCTTTTTTTATTTTGGTAACAATATTAATGAAAGATAAAGAAGAAAAAAAAGAGAAGAAAAAATGAGGTTAAAGAATAAAGACAAACCGAAAGAGATATGCAGGCGCAGTCACGCGAGGAGAGGAAAGAAGGAAGAACAACGTCGAGGAGAGGAGGACGGCAGACGTGAGTCTGCAGAAGTGAGTCGGAAGACGGCAGAGGAGAGGTAGATGGCAGAGACGAGGAAGACAGCAGTTGGCAGAACGCAGAAGTGAGCTCTCACTCTCAGTGATTTCGATTTCGGAGGCAGACGTTTGAGGTGAGGTGAGTATAGAAGTGAGTTAGATTCGGATTTAGGGTATTTTTTTGGCCAAAATCTTCACCGTTCAGTTCTTTAAAATTCACAAACCTGCCATTTGACTGAATCAAATTTGTTGACCAAGCTGATACATAAAAATCGGTCTGGGACGCGCATCCGGGACAGGTATCGGATACGTAGAATTTTTTTTAGCACGTATCGGTGCTACATAGGGTGCCACTATATTAAATAATACACTTACATATTGCTCCTATATTTTCCTATTTTTAATAGGGTTACGTTGAAATTGAAATATTCCCGCTGTGTTTGTGGCCAATTTTGCTTAATGCTTATTTTTTATATGTATAAATATTATTTTTTATAAAAAAAATTAAAAATGTAGGATCTTAAGATCAGTGTGGATCCCACGATTTATGATCTTTTTACCCCCTTCCAATCTTAAAATTTTGAGATAAGGAGTCTTGCTCCTGAGCATTGTCAAAGCTAAATATCAATGAGTGATAAGAACTAGTAAGGAGGATAAAAATCAAAGATCCAATATCTACATGTATACATCAAGAATCACCACTCAAATTTCTTGTTATTTCATTATTGGGTCTTTTAAAGATGAAATATAAGGTCATTTATGTGACTTGACACAACGGCTAAAGCTTTAGGCAGAGTGTGTTCTTAACATGGTATTAGAGCCTCTATAACCAAGTGGTTTAGAATTCGATGCTTGTCAACCCCATTTTTCTAATTAAGAGTTGAATTTCTGCCCGAGGTAGGTAGGTCTATGCATTGTCCACGCTTTAAGTCTATAGGACTCTTGCCTAAGGGGACGTGTTAGCTATGTATAAAACCATTTATGTGTCTTTACAGACACATGCACGCACAACCAATTTTGAATATATGATCTTTAGACTATAATCCTAATCCTTAGAGAGATTAAGGTACAACTAGACCCAATATCCATTTCAACACTAAACCAATTCCTTTAAGAGATGAAACTCAAGACACTTCATATTCTTGTCTAATAATTAAAATTCTCAAGTTTTAAATGTCAGCAAAACATGTAAAACACTGACTTAATCGTCCATAGTTTCAAAAATCTCTCGGACTTCTGAGGGGAAAAACTAAACATTGTAGAAAAACATAATAACACATATGGTTCAAGACAAAACTAAATTTATTCAACTTATTTGAAATAGAGTAATGTAAATAAAGTAACAGAGATTACTATTAATGGACTACTGAACCATATAGAACAGAATGCATCCTTCAAGAATATAGATTAAAGGAATAAATTTAGTATGACTTCAAAGCAAAAATGAGATAAAGATAAAGAAACTCAAAAAGCAGTGCAATTGTGAACCAGATGGACTAAAAAGAAAACCACTTTGACGAAAAGGTATCATACCTCAGGTTTAATAACTGCCATGTCAATTTCTGACATCTTAAAACCAATTTGAAAAGTAAAATCTGTTGATATTAGATCCACTTATAAAAGCACTTCCGCAATCAGGATTACGTTGCTCCAGCAACATTACTCAAATGCACATGGTCCATGAAAGTAATTGCAGTGATACACAAATCTCTATAACACAAAGCAGAACAGGCGTAAACTTGCAAAAGAGCAGAATGGAGAATAATTCAGCACCTTCCGAATTCCAAGAGACAGCTGTAAAGTTAAGGATATGAAGTTACTATGCGCAGCAAATGCCATCAAAGAAATGGAGTGCAGGCAAATATATACTACTAGAAAATTAAGGATGAACACTTATTAAGATTGTGTGCTTCTATATATGCTACATATATTGAACTGGGTCGGCCCGGCCCTTTTATCTTAATATTTTATACACACACACAGAGACGGGGGGAAAGAGATGGAAAGAGGCACTTATTGCTAGTCAAGTCTATATCTACAGAAAATTATCAATACTTCTTTACATACACATAGTTGAATGCATGTATATTTGAAACAATAAAGACACATCTAGATCAAACTGAACAGATTCAACACATAAGCGAAATGCAATCCTCAATATCCATAAGGATCACAACATAAAATAATAGTAGAAATGTCTATTTGTAACTTCTGAGAAGAATAGTCCATCGCTATTCATTCCAACAAAGGATAGGATATTATGCCTATTCTTTTTCATGCCTACTCTACCTATTCCTCTCAAACATCGTTAGCTAAGAATCTCAACTAACCTTCACCCTTTCTCTCTCCTCTTGAGATTCTAATCTAACGAAGTTGAAAAAGAGTAGGTAGACATAATATCCTATCCCTTCCAACAATGATGGAGAGACTACATGTGAGGGAATTTCAATTAGTTTATTAAAAAGGTCATGCCAACTTAATACACTGTTAACTTTTGGATCAAGGGAAAGTGTGCGCAAATGCACCCAACGCATACAAAAATTATTTGGGCAATATACCAAACTCAAACTTGTATATACAAACCTTCATAAGAAGTACAGTCAACATTGTCACTTATACATAAAATGCCCCTCCTACATTTAAAGGTTCCCACTGAGCATTAAGTTTGTCACTTGCAGGATAGTGACAACACTTCACAGAGGTTTAGGGATTGAAAATAGTATAACTCCTTACCTCTACGACATTGATTTATGTTAATTACATTTTTATAACTGATAAATCATATCCAGAAAATACGGAGTTTAAACCCACAGTTTTCTCTTCCTCTATCATTAGGTGGAGAATACGCCAATATGTAAATAACTATCATGATTCTAGCAATAATTGCCTAGTTTTATGACAAAAATTCTTAAATAGTACTTTCACTTCTCAAAGGGGGGCGAATCTGGAGCAGTGGTAAAGTTGTTCCTTTATGATTGAAAGGTCACGGATTCGAATTCGGAAAAAAGCCTCTTTGCAATTATGCAAGGGTAAGGTTGCGTACAAGAATTGCCCTTACCCCACCTTCGCTAGTCGGGGTTTAATGAGGAGTGATTTTTTTACACAGCATTTGCTAATATACATATCCAGAGATTAGCAGGGTTAATGCAGCCTCTTGCAGCAATTCTCAATTTTGGAACATCTCTACACTAGCAAGCTAGACTTAAATTTATCAAATTAATAATTTTCTGTCACTTGTTCAAAAAAATCCAATAGAGACTTGCAAGTACAAATTTTGTTTTCCTTTCACAACAAACACTCACGAGTGGGTATTGAACTGGGTCGGCCCTTTTTTTCACAACAAACTTACTGCTATTCACAAGTACCAAACTAGCTTTCATTTTTACTTGGCATTATCCAATTATATTACGTTAAATTAACACACACACATAAGAGAAAGAGAGAGAGGGATTAAACATATCAACTTGAGTTTCCACTAAGCTAAAAAACTAGTGATTTTTTTTTCCCTTAATTTTCTCAAAAATAAAAAAATGATAGAAAAAATTTAGGGTTGCTTGTTATCCAATCAGGAAGTAAACAGAAGCACTTCCCCATCACACCAAGTATTCCCATAATACTACAATCATCCATAACCAACCCCCCTCCCCTCAACAACAGTCATTCCAGAGTGGAAAATAAGTTAAATTTTATCATTTCTATGGCAACATAATTATCATTAGCATCATCTTTGTTTGTATCATAATTTACAGCAAGCTAAACCAAAATAACTTCAATAACAATTTTATTTTTTTTAAAAGCTAGCATATTTAAAAAAACACATTTTGAAGACAACCCATGATTATTTACCACGAACTTAGGTTAAAAAAACAACACTAAGAAATGGGGGTGGAAATATTAAACATTTGGTTGCATTATTGCTCCATGCGTTGTTTGAATATATATGATGAGAAAGAAGAAAAGGAGGGTTGAGCGTGAAGTACCTGGCAACACAGCGAAACAGAAAGAGAGGGATTTTCTCAGAAATGAAAAGGAATTGGCGGTTGTCGGCGATGAACATAAGATGGATAGATAGAAATAGAATGAATAGCACAGAGAAATGCAGAGAAAGAGATTTTGATTTGGATGAGAAAAAAGAAAAGAAAGAAAGAAAAAAAAATTTAAGGAAAATTGATAGTTTATTTATTTATTTTATTTTTTTGTGACAAAATTTTCAGTTGTTTGATACTGAAGAGGATGGGCAATTAAACGACGCCGTACAGACGTGAGCCCAATTAGGTTTTGGTGCTTTCTTTGTGTTGGACTGTGGACACTATAATCTTAATCTGTAGTGCCATGTGATTTTTTTGTTATTTTAATTTAACCACAAAAACCCGTGCCATATGTGTTTATTTACTTATCTTATGTCCTATTTTTTTATTTCCTATTTTTTTTTATTTAACTCAGGGATCTTTGATCATTCGAGTCAGTATCAAAAGCAAACCCCAGCCGCAACCAGGGGCTCTAATACCATTTTATAACACCCCCAAGATACTAGTAGCAACATTGGGAAGAGGTGTCTGACAGGATAACCGGGACACTAGGAAGATGTTAATTGATTATGACCAATGTGATTTATTTGTAACTGGCAGGGTTTCCCGGGTCACAGGATAGACGCGCAGGGTTTACCGGGTTTACCATGGTTCTCTTCCCACTACTCCACTAAATAAACTTAATAAAGATTATGAATGATATTTGATTCGATTTTAATAAGACATATTTCCTTTATTTAAACTTTAGTCTTTGATTTTACTTGAATGTAATAAAGAGCCTTGCACTTGTCCCTATAGAGGTGTGGCGGTAACATTTCCCCAAATTTGATTAATTTGAACTTTTGCTGTTATTTATAAAATTATTGAATTTATTTATGCTATTATAAATTGTTAGAAATTTGGGAGTGCTACGATCAGCAAGAACTTTCTATTCCAACCATTAACCTTCCATCAAACATTGGGCATTCCTTTTAGTACATCATCAACAGTGTTAACATGAAATTTGCAATAACACAAATTTTGTGCCATATTACAATTTTATGTCAAATAAGCGCAACATGATTTCAATCATCAATATTGCAAAAGCTTTTTGGAGCAATATTGTAGACAAGGAGCAATAAACCAAACCCTAATAACGCAGATGTCCATTGGAAAATACTCAGTCCATCCATCCAATGAAAAGCAACCATCAAAATTATCCATGCTACCATTGTTTTTTATTTCAAGCCTTCTTAGGGGATTCCAGCCATTTCATGTTGATAACTATAGACCGCAGTAGAGCTTGTACATACTCTTGGTAGATCTATCAGAAAAAACTTGACAACCAAGCTTTGTGAAGCGTCAATGTCAAAGATTACTATCCTCTATACAAATACTTTGATAACGGGAACTTAAGGCTCCTTGCAACCTGCTTAACAATATTAAAAGTATTATTCTTCGTTCTCTCTCTCTCTATATATATATATATATATATATATATATATATATTGATCCCACTTATATCAAGAGCTCTAATTAATGTAGCCATTGGATACAAGTGGATCAATGATCAAGATTGAATGTAAGACTTCTAATTCTTACACTGGTGTAAGAATATCCTGTCCCATATATATATATATATATATATATATATATAGGGTTAGGATCATTTTACACCAGTGTAAGTTACACTCACAATCTTGTCCGCTGATCCCACTTATATCTAAGGGCTCAAATTTTTTAACAATGTGAGCCATTGGATATAAATGATGGTCAAGCCATTAAGACTTCTTAACTCTTACACCGGTGTAAGAATATCCTTCTCTCTCATATATATATATATATATATATATATATATATATATAAGATCATTTGACATTGGTGTCAAATTTGAAATTTGACATCTCACCTGAGAGCCGTTAGATCAAAAAAGATTAACGGCTCTGATTTGTAAGCATATTACACCGTTGATCTTTTCTGATCTAACGACTCTCAGATGAGGTGTCAAACTTAAAATTTGACACAGATGTTAAAGGATTCTGCCTCTATATATATATATATATAGGATTTGATTTCTCATCCTGCCTCTATATATATATATATATATTAAGGGTTTGATGTTTCTCCTGCAAACATGAGATAACTTCATATCCTGTACACATATAGGAGTGGGTGGGATCTTGTGAAAAAAGAGAGAAAGAGAAAAAATGGGCCCCATCCATTCCCTTGTATGTGTAAAAGATAAAGATATCTAATACTTGCAGGATAAACATTAATCCCATATTTTAAATCTCCTTATATAAACATTACCAAAAAATTTAGTAAAATTATTAAGTGAGACAGAGATGTTACCTTCAAAACCACATCTTCAGATATAGTTGATCGATACCGAGTTGAGCCTTCTAATGGACAGCTTCTTCCTTTGAATATAAAATTAGCATTGCAGAGAGTGGATAACTGAAAAAGAACACCTGACATCAGTCCACCACTGCCACCTTGAACTCCTAATCCATCATTGTTTTGTTCTTCCTCATCAGAGGGCTCTTCTGCAACTGATACTAGACATTGAAAGATGGCTAACAACCTCTCCAATGGGAAAGTTCCAGGTCCTTTCATTAGTTGTTCCTCTTCTAAACTTTCCTTCTTTTCCAGCTCTTTCGCAGAGGCCCTATGCATGAAAAACATAACTCAAGAGAATAAGAGACAACATTATTAAACAAGCAGTACTCAATAAAAAGAGATAAAACGAAAGCAAAAATGTATTATGGGCACAGACTGAGCTTTTAACATCAACTACAAAAGTTAGAATTTTAATAAATAATTCCTACAAAGACAATAATAAAATGGAAAATAAGTTTTAAAAAAGAAAGAAAAGGCTTCATTCACAATAATAAGAAGAAATAGTAAAGAATATAACCTGAGTTCTAGCCGGCCCTTCATTCACAATAATAAGAAGAAATAGTAAAGAATATAACCTGAGTACTAAACTCAGAAAAAAATGATATGGTATTAAATCACCATACTTACTTCCTCTTTCGCTTTCGGTTGTCAGAACCACCTCTGGAATCAAAAAGTGAAGCATCAAGAGTAGCTGGATTTCTGGAGGCAAGAAATGCTGAAATAAGAAGATACTTTGCACTAGTAGACATATGAAAATCTAGCTCGCCAATTTCTTCAGATTGCTCCAATTTCTTGGGAATCCCCTTCGGCTTAGTCTCTTTACAGGTCTCAACTTCAGTTGAAGGAAGAGATGAAACCTTAAATATCTCATTCATAGCGGAGGCAATATGAGGCTTGATATGGCTGAATAATCTTCGCTTCATGTCTTCACTAGGAACAACTCCCTTATCACTTAAAGGTTCACAATATTTTTCATATAGTGGCCTGAAGGCAGTAGATAATTCATCAATCTGCCTAGTAATTCTACAAAAAGGCCTCAGAGCGACACTGCATGAAAAGAAACAAAAGTCTTCACCATATGAGATTATGTAAAGATGAAGATGGAAACTGATATAGGGATAAAAATGTCTTACTCCAGAAATGAGGAATATAGCTTCTGGTTTGCTTGGTTTCTCAACAACATTTGACGAATATCACCTTCTGTGTAATCAGGAAAGTAAATGGGGATAGGCTCCACATAACCCATGTTAGAGTAAAAGGTATCTGGGGAAGTACTGCTGATGAAAATCACACCCACCTCAGGCATCTTTAGCAGATCATGAAGATTAAACAGTACGGGCAATATAGTAGAGCTCTTATCCCACTCCCTAACAAGCTGAAAATTGTCAAACACCAAGTAGATCATATTTCCAATTCCCCTTTGAACCATCTTATTTGACTTCTCCTTGAGATTGTTTATAACATTGGTCAATGCTTCCCGAAGAAAATTGACAAAATCAGATGGTCTTTCACAGCGCTTTGCACTCGAATAACCATTGGCACCATTTTTCCTATGGAGAAGTAATTGATTTATAATAGATTCAAACAAGATACGCTGATTATAACACGTCCTACAACTAGTGTAAACAAGAGGCCTGTTGAGATGCCTGAATAATTGAAGAATGATACTGGTTTTTCCAGTAGAAGCACCTCCATACACAAACAAAGGAAGTATTGGCGAATTCAAAGGTCCCAAAAGCCGCACAATCTCTAGAATCTGGCTATTTCTACCGGGAAAACTATAAATTATATCATCTAGGCTAACTGGGTCTCCTCCAACTAAAAGATCATTAGTTGTTAGAGGTTCAAGGCTATTCACTTTTGCTGCAGGTACATTATTTGAAATGGATGCTGAATATGAAGCTGAAGACCTGGTTGTTCTTCTGGGGACTTGTGTGGCTTCCTCTTTATCCATGTATTTCAGCTGCTGAAGATCCTTAACTTCTGATCAATGAGGGAATCATCAAATTTAAATGAAATTAGAAAGATAAGGCAACAAGTAGGAATGCCAAGTGTTGTTTCTGGTACAGGTCATACCCAACCATACAATGGTGACCGAAAATCCAACCCTCTAATTTCAAGACAAAAAAAAAAAATTCAAACCTGAGAAAAGTATAAAAAATCCATATTATTATCATAGTTATCAAATGCGGATTGCGGTATGTCGCGGCCAACCCCGAAAAACGGTATAATGTTATAGCAGGTTGCGGTTGCGGAAATAGCAGAATAGATATATGACGGAAATAATGACAAAAAGAAACGTTTTTTAAAGGCAGAGATAGCAGAAGTGACAAAGAGAGACGCGGATAGATTAAAAAAATCTTAAAAATTTTCTGTTACACATTTAAATTTAGAACAAAATTGACATTTTGCCTTATGATAGCAATGTGGCTGCGATTTGGTTGCAAATGCGATCGCATTGGCCGTTATTGCGTTCTGGTGCGGCGTGGCGCGGTTTCTTGTGGCAAGGCACCGCAATGCCCATACGGCGCGGCTCGCAGCACTATTGCGGCGCAATTAACTACTATGATTATTATCCAGAGATTAGCAGGGCTTAGTGCAGCCTTTTGTAGCAATTCTCAATTTTGGAACATCTCTACACTAGCAAGCTAGCCTTAAATTTATCAAATTAATAATTTGCTGTCACTTGTTCAAAAAAATTCTACACAGACTTACAAGTACAAATATTGTTTTCCTTTCTCAATAAACTTACTCACTGCAATTCACAAGTACCAAACTAGCTTTTATTTTTACTTGGCATTATCCAATTATATTACGTTAAATTCACACACACATAAGAAAGAGAGCGAGAGGGATTAAACATACCAACTTGAGTTACCACTAAGCTAAAAAACTAGTGATATTTTTTTCCCCTAATAATCTCAGAAATAAGAAAAATGATATAAAAAATTTAGGGCAGCTTGTAAGCCAATCAGGAAGTAAACAGAAGCACTTCCCCATCACACCAAGGATTCCCCTAATACTCCCAAAACAACAATAGTCATTGCAGAGTGGAAAATAAGTTTAATTTAATCATTTCTATGGCAACATAATTATCATTAGCATAATCTTTGTTTGAATCATCATTTCCAGCAAGCCAAACCAAAATAACTTCAATAACAAAAAAAATAAAAATATAAGCTAGCATATTTAAAAAACACATTTTGAAGACAACCCACGATTATTTACCACGAACTTAGGTTAAAAAAAATAACAGTAAGAAATGGGGGTGGAAATATTTAACATTTGGTTTCATTATTACTCCATGCTGTTTGCATATATATGATGAGAAAGAAGAAAAGGAGGGTTGAGCGTGAAGTACCTGGCAACACAGCGAAACAGAAAGAGAGGGATTTTCTCTGAAATGAAAAGGAATTGGCGGTTGTCGGCGATGAACATAAAATGGATAGATAGAATGAACAGCACAGAGAAAGAGATTTTGATTTCGATGAGGAAAAAATAAAATAAAAAAGGAAATTTGAGAGGTTTATTTTTTTTTTTGTGACAAAATTTTCAGTTGTTTAATAGTGCGGAGAGGATGGGCAATTAAACGACGCCGTAGAGACATGAGCTCAATTAGGTTTTGGTGCTTTCTTTGTGTTGGGCTGTGGACTCTATAATCTTAAACTGAAGTGCCATGTGATTTTTATGTTATTTTAACGAGGAGAATATTCTTGTACCAAAATTTTATATTAGTATCTTATTACCTATTTAATTAGTATTGAATTAAAAAGAGAAAATGTTAAAAAAATTGAAAAAGAAAAAATGTTGATCTAATGGTAATTAGATATGTAATAAATTGGTAATAAAAAATTTTGATAATAAGAATATCTCTTCTCTATTTTAACAACAAAAACCCGTAGGCAATAGTCTGGATTTTGAGTCGGCTTGATCGATGTGTATGAAATGGTTTTGTGATTTATTAACATGATCTTATGAAATTCATTGAAATAAATAAATAATCAAAATAAAAAAAATAATAATCAAATTCTAAGGATAAGAGGTAAATTGACTTATATAATTTTTTTTAATTAAATCAGTGCAAGTTTAAATAATAATAATCTTGAGCAATTAAGAAATTACAAAAGTAATTACATGAAAAAAATTTCAAAAGGAGAAAAAAAAATCAACAACTCCAATTCGGATACATATATTGAATTGCGAGATAATGAGTCAAGCTTAATTCAGAGTATAAGAATAGAATATATTCTACTATTGTACAAAAATTCATCCAACCTATCTCTAAATTTAGCACCCTAATACTCTATCTAATTATATTGCATCTCAATTATCAAGCCCTGAAAAAAAAAATTAAAGTAATTAACTCGATTTATTTTTTTGGTGAGGAGTTAACTCGACTTAACTCTAAGTCCCAAAGTGCATGTCTTTAATTATCACTAGACATTTGCTCCATTATTGTCTACTCTGTTAATAGTTAAAACAATATTTAACCGTACTCATGCTTAAACTGCATGTTATTTGAGTAACTCAACTTTATGATACCTAGCTGGAAATTAGATTACTCACTTTTTTTTTAATTAGACCTGTATAACAAAGGCATTGCCTCATTGGTATATCTAATTTTGGCATTTACTTTTGATTCAACATATTGATGATATCTTCCATTGTCATGCATACAAGTGTCTCCAATAATTTTCTTACAAGTAAATTTCACAATTAAGATTAAAGGAATATTTAATCAATTAAATGGGCTGAAGATTTAATCGATTAAATCTTCTTTTATTCCTCTTTTATCAGAAGAACAACCTTATGTATATGAGAGATTTAATCGACTAAATAGGGAGATTTAATCGACTAAATCTTCAAGTCAACGATTTTTACCTATTTTGACCATTTAATTGATTAAATTTTTGGCTTAATCAATTAAAGAGGGATAGATTGATAGATAGTTTTGAGTAAGGGGCAAAATAATTATTAAATAATTAATGAGAGGCAAATTTAATGTGAGGTGTAAAAAAGAAAAAGGTTATTACTACTACTAGTGCATTATCCATGTGATGCATAGAGAAAAAAGATCAAAAAAAATTCGGCGATCATTGTTGATTAATCTCTAAAAGAAAGAATATGTCACTATTTTCCAATATATATATATATATATATATATATATATATATATATATATATTAGTGTATTACCCATGCAATGCACGGGGAGAAAAAAAAAATCAGTTTGACTATATAAATATATAACGCAAATCGTATATATATTATTTGTATTTTTTTTTTGTATCCAATTTTTTTGTATTAATTATACATATATTTTGGAAAAAAAAAATATCTTTTATTTTATAATTTTTATATTAGTTATACATATATATTAAAAATGGTTATGTTAAAAAAAAATCTTGTACGAATTTTCTTTCTTTTAAAGTATAAATACATCATTCTTTTTTTTTGCAGTTAAATTTTAAATTTAAATTATTTTTTATTAACTATAGATATTTTGTATAATTTTAAATATTTTTTAATCTATAACTTTAAATTATATTTAAATTTATTATATATATATATATATTTCCACTGCAGAAACATCAAATGCTGAACTTTTTCAATACCCGTCAAGTTCAAAATTCAAATTTAAATACTTCAAATTTTAAATATTAAATATTTTTATCATTAGCATCATCTTTGTTTGAATCATCATTTCCAGCAAGCCAAACCAAAATAACTTCAATAACAAAAATAAAAAATAAAAATATAAGCTAGCATATTTAAAAAAACATAGTTTGAAGACAACCCACGATTATTTACCACGAACTTAGGTTAAAAAAAATAACACTGGGATATGGGGTGCGGAAAGATTAAACGTTTGGTTGCATTATTGCACCATGCGTTGTTTGCATATTGTGAGAAAGAAGAAAAGGAGGTTGAGCGTGAAGTAACCTAAGTTGAAGAAACCTTTGTTGTGAGGCGAGTGAAGAGAAACAAACAATAGGTGGTGAAGAAAAGAGAGAAGACAAAGGATCGTGAGTGAGATGTAGCGGTGTGAGGCATTGGAGTTTGGGTTTGGGATTTGCAGAGTGATGGCTCCAAATCTAATCTACAAGACCCAAATAGTGACCTAAGTTGTCTAATTATTATGCTGATTCTTTTTTTAAAATAATAATAAAATTACTTATATTTCTTAGAAAATGCTAGTTGTATGTTTTCATGTCTCGCATCTCTTACATGAGTAAAAGTAAGAATGCGACAGAATCAATTACGCAGATTTGATGTCAGGTGAAAAAATGAAAATGGTTATTATTATTATTATTATCATCATCATTATTAAGAGAGTTCGTGGTCTGGATTGGATTGGTTTTGAAAAAAAAAAAAAATTGATTCAATCTCTTCGATTTGACCATTTGATCATCTATGCGGTTTGGGTTTTTTCTAAAATTCAATTTTATTCAGTTTGGATAAGATCGATTTTTGATTTAAAAAAAAAAATAAAATTTTAACCATACAAATAACTAGCTATATCAAAATAAAGTCATAAAAAGTTACAAACCAACAGAAAAATCAAGTCTTTAAAATAAAATAAGTCTTAAAACTCATGAAGAGTTAAAATAGATTAATAGAAATAAAAAACTAAAATAGAAATTTGCTATCAATGATATCTAAGATTTCAAAAATAATAAATACATAATGCATTGGATCGATTTATATTGAATCGATATTCACCAATTAAACCGAAAATCAATATACTCCAATTAAAATATACGGAATTTTGTTTACTCTTTATTTTTTCGATTAACTAGGTTATCAAATTTTTGGGGTCGATAGGCACAGTTGGTTAAGGGTTTGACTCATATCCCATAAAGGCATGCTTAATAGAATACAGGAGTCAAAAGAACCTACTTCTAGAGCAAAGTTTTTGTGCTCCCGGCCCATAAATGATTTGGTGGACTGTGGTGAGAGAAAGGAAGAAAAAATTGAGGAGAGAGGAGAGAAAAAAAAATTAAGTCTAAGTGTCAATATTTTAGTGGAAGGACCACATTGGTCCTTACCACATTAAAAATTTGCCTACTTCTAATAGGTAGGATCCAAAATAATCAAAAAATGATTTTAAAAATTAATTCATAACTTATTCAAAAAAATAAATCAGTTCAGTTTTTCGATCTGAACTTTTTTTCCAGTTTAATTCGGTTGAATAGAACTGTACACGCCCCTACCTAATAAAATAGATATTATCATATGTCTTAATCAATATTAAGAAGTTATATGATAAATGGGTTTTCTTTAACTAGTAGTGGGATCTATTTACAAATTTAATAAAATTTAAGGACTATTCATCGGAAATTAAATATTCATGGTAGTAATTTCAAAGCAAGGTAAAGTTTCGAAGGTGTTTCCATAATTTTTTCCAATTATATTACGGTTTGAAATTTACATCTAGAACTTGTACACTTTTGTTTGGTTTTTGGTTAGTTTTAATATTCCATGTTAACATTTTTTTTAATTCAACCCGCGTGTTAACTTTCATGATAAAATAGAAATTATTTCTCTATACTTCGCCTCTTTCTTTTTTTTTTATTTTTCATCACTTATCATTTTTGAGCGAAATTGGAGCAAGATAAATTATTCCTTATCATCAGAAAGTCACACATTCTAACATGAAAAACGATCTTTATAAAAATACAAGAATAAAATTGCATAAAACCATCCCAAACCCCTACTATTGTAAGTAGCATAGCCTAGAGGTAGTATTATAAGTAGCATAGAACTTTCCAAGTTAATACAAGTGAGGATGAGTTACTCACAAAGGAATCTCTTTTTTAAAACTTCAAAAAAATGTGTCAACACATAATGTATTTGTTTTCACGTGTTATGCCTTATCGAACAGTATCTATGAATTCATGAGCATGCGTTCATATCAGCTACTACAATTAAAGCAATCACTTCATTTACATCTCATCTTTGGTGTCTAAACTGCCAATTCCACATAATCAGAATACATAAACTTACTAAGTTGAATAACATCCAGAGCTATACAATGCAAATCAAGTCAAAGACCAAGAAAATTCACAATATAAAATGTTTTTAACAACCCGGCATTCATAAGTGGGAAAGGCCAATCAATCCTGCACTTCACAACTATAGCATTTCTCATTCTCAACCTCTCTCTGACATACAATTTTTCGTCATCATCTTTAGCTTTTACCACAACAACAATAGGAGTCACATGCACTAAATCATCTTTAACTTTCACCAGAGGAGCTTCCCTTGATCATGGAGCCACGACGGTGGCCACCAACAATGACATCTTTGAGTCGAAATATGGGAGCAAGCACCTTGCTCCTTGCCTGTGGAGAGGGTAACAACTGGAATGTTAGAATCTTTTAAGTATTAAAAGGAATCAAACAGGGCACTCAAAGAATTGCACCAAAAAAGAATTCATGGTCATCTTCCTGCTTATGTAGTATGGTATCAAGTTTACACATACTTTTAATTTGTGAGAGATTTATGCTTCTCTCAATAGCTCTTCAAAATTCTACTACTGCTAATTTTTTTTTGAATAAGGAATATAAATAATTACATTGCTGAAAAATTAATAACAGCATTCTTAATTTTTAAAGTGGAATCAAAGATCATTCTTGTATCAAAATCGCCACGAACGGTGATAAGGTCTTAAGATACAGTTTCCACCACTAAAGATGCCAAAGCCATTAAACAGTCTGCATAATCATTTGTCACTGATTAACTGTATCACCACCATCAGATCCTTCGTCCATAACGTATAAGCAGCCTAAATAACTGGCAAAATCAAGCATCTTTTGTATAGCACTTCTTTTGTATAGCACGTACAAGAAGTGCTTTATGTTTCACTTTTACACATTCACTTTTATAGGACACCAAGTGCTTCAGGGTAGAAACTCAGCATTTGAAAACCTTATACCATTTTTCAAATGCATATAATTTCTGCCGAAAGAGTAAACTAAAATATGATAAAATAAAGTGTTTTTTAGAGGCACAATTAATGATAGTGGATATACCTCATCATTTACACTGATTTGCAACTTTAGTTCTAAAGCTCTTGCCTGCTGCCAGCGACGGCCGAGCATTACAAGGCCCATTACTGTAGCTGCAACGAAAACAGACCAGAGTGCATTTGCCTCTTTTGCGTGAGCATATAAGGAGGCAGCTCTTCGCTTCCACCAAGCTCCACAAGGAAGATCTGAAGGGTTGCATTTGTCATCTTTGGAAGAGTTCTTTGAAAGTGATAAATCAGGAGATACATTTGATCCTTGCTCTGCTGCTTCGGTTGTTTCAGACTCCATCATGCTTTCACCATATGGAGTTACACTAACAATAGTTGGTTCACTGTGGAAAGAAGTATATTTTGCAGGGTCATACATACTTTCCTCTTTTTCAGTCAAACCAAAACCTGGTAGAGTTGTACCTTCCTCAAACTGTTTACCACGAGCAGATAACCTGTTGATTTTCTCATCAAAATATTGTATACCCTCAAACTCCTCTGAAACATTCAATCCCGCTAATGTCAAGTTTTCTTCATCCTTTCCACTGGGTCTGGTCCCTTCTCCATGAGTCTCTTCAGAGGTAACGTCTTTGTCTCCAGATTCATCATGAATCTCACTATACTCAGGTTCCAATGGCAGGTTTTCATGCTGGCTTGGTGGAAAGACAAAGTGACCAGACATGAACAAAGCTTGCGATGTTTCTGCTTCATCCTGTGCATATACGTCTTCCTTGTCATCGTCCTTTAACTGAACTTCATTAGGACCCGGAGCAGCTGCATATGTTGATGCCGTAAGAGATACAACCTCCCATTCATTCCCGCGAGAGGTCTTTTCCTCTCCATCCTCATTGTTTGCCATCTTTTGTCTTAATCAGAAACATAATATCAGAATTCCAATTCTACTTAGAGTATACTTAAACATGAATAATACAAATGCATACATAGATAACAAGCATAATATATACAGTGGAGAGAGTAGGTTTAACCCAAAAAAAGAGTATGATTTGAATAGCCAATAATCTATAAGAAAACTACTTTAGGAAAAATTAGACTCAAAAAGTGACAACCATATGTGGAAAAGGGTTGATTATCATGTGTGCAAAAATTCACGTTATTCTTTTTTGTGTAAATAAGCATGGAGGTAGCATGGCTCAATTTCTAAACCAACAAACACATCAATACTAAGTTCTAAATCAACTTCATTGACAAGAAGAGGCAAATTTCCGAAGAAAGAAATGCTTGATGCAATCTCTGCTATTACTTACGAAAAAGAAAAAAACTAAAATCCCAAAATTTCTTGCAAACAATTTCATCCACCCTCTCTAAATTTAAAATTTCATTTCTCTCACAATCAAGGGGGCGAACCAGAGCAATGGTAAAACTGTTCCTTCATGACTGAAAGGTCATGGGTTTGAATCCAGGAAACAGCCTTTGCAATTATGCAAGAGTAAAGCCGCGTACCAGGATCATGCTATTATTATTTATGGCTAATCGGGTTTAACGGGGAGTGGTTTATTTTTTATTTTTATTTTTTTATTTCTCTCACAATCAATTTAAAAAATCATGAAATGAAATCACCATCTCTCCATGCTCATCTAACCACAGTCCTCTCAAATTACAAATTCCATATTAATTTTCTCTCCTTACTCCCAAAAGTGATCATTAACCCCATCGAATAAAAATATACGATCCATCAATTCATTGAACTCAAATAACACAACACATGCACGGTTAGAGTTACTTACACACAAACCCAAACACAAGCACAAGCAAATAACATCCCACACAGAGATCCAAACACAGCACAAATCACAAAAACCAAATCAAAACCAAAAATCAAACCCACACAGTTTCATCATCATCATCAGACAGAACAGGTTCCAGAATCATCTACGAATTTTCCTCTCGAAAATCAACACCAAAAGAGATAATTAACGTGTAAATAATTTCAAAAGAAGAAAAAGAAAAAGAAAAAACTCACCGAAGCTGAACGCGACACGATCTGCTTACAACCAGAACGTAGGTACGATGTCGATAACGATGAGGTCGAAACTGCGAACTTGGTTCATGAGAAGGGGGGTTTTGGTTTTTATACTGAAGATTCATTTATCGGGTAAGTTACCGGCTATAGCAGGTTGATTAGAGAGTGGTGAAACTGCAGCGTTACCGGTTATCGCCGTTTGCGTGGTGTTAGAGACATGGGATCTAATCTATCTAACTGTCGCGCCCACTGTAAACGAAACGTGTAAGCACAACTTCAAGAATATTAATCTATAAATAAGGAGATTTTTTACACACTATTTTTTTTTTAATAAAAAACAATTATATTATTCTTTTATTTTTATTCTCTAACCCTTAATTATTAAACTGTGTTACTAAATTACCCTTACTCAATTATTCCGCACTGTTGTGTCACATTAATATATGAGCGAAATTTCAAAGAATTTAGAATATGATGATAAAGATAAACAAAAATAAATTTAGAGTATTATTTGAGGAATTACAATCTATTTTTATTTACAATCTTTTATAACCATGAATTTTAACCGTTGATTTTCATTAATAAACGGTTATTATTTTCGTAAATTAAATTTACTAACTAATTATTAATTTATAATAAATAATAATCGTTGATTGACGAAAATCAATGATTAAGATTATGATTGTAAACAAACATAGGTAGTAAGTATAACATTCTTCTTAATATTTTATTGATATGTGAGATAATTACTTCGAATAAAATGTATATCTTTTTAATCAAAATGACATATAATACAGATAAAATAGAGTAATTAGTGGTTAATTTTTCTTATGTTAACTACTAATTTTTTTAAAATAACTTTTCATTTTGTATAAATTTATGCAATCTTTAAATAATAATAATAATAATGATGATGATAAATATAAATATAAATTAATTTAATCTAATTTGAAGTGAAATGTTGGGGAAAGTGAAAGATGGGAAAAGAATAATCTCCTTACATGTGTTTAATTAATATAATTTAGCATGGAATCTACCAATTTGTGTTCACCTAAATTGATGGTGTTTGTTTACCGAAAAAAAAATTATTTGATGGTGTTTAATTGTTGTGTTACGTTGAGTTCAATTTCATGATTTATAATTATGTGCGTGAAAAAAATATATTATTAAGAGAATTCTTGCTTTGATTTTATTTTTTTTTGGTTACAGTCTTGCTTTGATGTTTGAACGTATCATGAGAATATAATACTCTAGAAAAAAAATTCAATACGAAATTTCTAAAAATAAAACAAAATAAAATAAAAATTTCAGTATGGATTAGAACTTGAGAAGGGTAGACATGGACAACTCACAACTGAACCAATCAATTCTGTGATCTTTTGTTTTTTTATTTATTTATTATACTGGTTGATATCTATGCAAAAAATATTTTGGTATCCATATCTATGCATTTTAATTGCACTCTTGATTTTTCTACTTTGAATTTTTTTTATAATTAACGAGGGGGATATACTTATAATTTAAAAGTTCTACGATCTCTTATTATCAAATTTAGAACTGTTAATTTTCATTAATCTAACGATTATAATTTATTACATCATATGTATTAATGAATAATTATAAGAGAGGGCTATTTTAGAGTTTTTCAAGCTCAGTTTTAATTTATCATAAATATTAAGGTTTATATATATATATATATCATAGCTTTAATACTTATTGTGAGGAGAAATGTTTTTGTGCAATCTTTTTTACAGGATCCGGCTCAAAACCATATATATATATATATATCGCAACTTTCTCCATATGCAGCAACAGCAGAAACGAAGAACTTATATATCATCTTGCTTTCATAAATTATATATGCGGTAATAGATTAATTTTAAATTATAGTAATCAATCCACAAGGGCTAGCCTAGTGGTGTGGGTGTGTGGTTGTGTGTTTTATTCTATGTAACCTAAAAAAAATAATATTATAATGATCAATCTATTACCACACATATAATTTATGAAAGCAAGATGATTCTTTTAAATTTTAAAATATTTTTTCTTTTAAAGAATTATTCTTTTAGTTAAAAGTAGTGTTTTTTTAAAAAAAAATTAAAAAAACATCACACACTCTCCATGATTTCCATTATCTATCTTTTTCTCTCCTATATATATATATATATATATATATATATATATATATATATATATAAGCTGTCATTTTTAGCATTACCTTTATTTATTTTTCTTGTCAGCAAAAAAGTTCTGAAAAGTAACTAAGGAGAGGACCTTTTGTAATTTAATATTTACACTTAGAACCTATATATATATATATATATATATATATAGGCCCGTAACTTATCTCATTTTCTCTCATTTCGATTTCCGCACCCCACTTTTTTTCTTTTTCCGGACCCACCCTCGATAAATAAGATAACTATCTTATGTGAAGGAGATTAATAAAACCCATTATATATATATATATATATATATATAAGTTTAGCATTACCTTTTTTTTTTTTTTTGAGATACTAGACCTTTTGTAATTTAATATTTACACTTAGAACCACTATTTAACCAGTCATTGAACTGATTCGGGTCAAGCATTGGACCGATCATGCATCGACCCGGTCAAAACTCGGATAAAACCGGCCAAACCCAGTGACCTGTGACCCGGTCGGGTCATGCATTAAAAAAAAAATTCAAAAAAAACCAAAATTGTTTCATCTTATCAAAAAAATGTAGAACTCATTTTAAATTTTTTTTTTGTAATTTTATTTGCTAATATATTCTTCTACAACGACTTCAAATTCCAGTTTCCAATACTGAAGCAATTTGTGGAATAATAAATTAAGAGAATGTGACATATGTCATTTTAATATAGTTGAATTTGAAAATATCAGTTCAATGTCATTGAGAGGTATTTTTATGGGAATTCTGAGTTACAAATTAAATTGATATAGTAATAGCGTGCATTTTTATTTATTTATGCTTCATATTTTTGAGTTTATTTAGTGAAACTTATTTAATTTAATTTATATATGGAGAATATATTTAAATTTATGTGTTCATATTCATATATTTTTTTATAACTTATATATATTCGGGTCAACCGGTCCGACCAGTGACCCATCGGTCTGACCAGTAACCCAATGACTCTGTATCCCGACCGGGTCGATACCTAAGTCGGGTTTAAGAGTAATGCTCAATATTTACAAATCATTTACAAAACATTGTTTATCAAGTGGCATAAATTTAAATTTTTGGACCACGTACGGTTAGATTGCAATTGTAATTTGAGAGAAAACCAAAATATAAATAGGGCTCATTATTTTTTGAAATGTGAAACCCAGATACTATTTTTTTTTTCTTTGTAACCCAAATGTGAATCCAAACAGAAATTTACTGGTTATGATTCATGAACCTTCTCTTAAATGTAAACTTACCTAAGCTCGATTCCTTAGTTGGGTTTGGAAGTTTGGATAAGCTTGTTATTGACAGATGTAGTGCTCTAATTACAAGGGTTCATGACGTGACTTCACTTAAAAGAAAATATTAAAAGCATTATAATGTTTGAACATTTGACAAATTGAAAACACAAAGTGAAAGCCATAAGATTTGATTCTCCTTCAAGAGGCCTGAATAATACGCACAAGAAAATTAAAACGATTCTCAATAATTTATAACTGTATCAAAATGATTTAAATTTTCATTAAGAATTCAGTTATTACATGTTGATTATAGTATTTCAAAGGGTAACAGAATAACCATTTGTAGTATATACTGTTAGACAGTAATTCTTATTAGAGTTAGTTCAGTCTGTATTTTTTTTATAGTAAATATAGATAAATTATTTATATTTATTTTCAAAATGACTTCATTTTTTATTTGAAAAATTAAAAAATTATAATAAAAAAGATTACTATATAACTCTAAAGTAAATTATAATTATAAAAATATCTTATTTTCCGTCCCAAAATAACATCATTTTGGACTCAAAATAGATAATTTATCTACATTGACTGCAGAAAAATCGAACCCATTTTTAATTTATCTAAATAAAATACATTGTTTCCAGAATCATTTATATGGACCAGTTGTTTATTTCATTAGGAAAAATATTTATGAAAATAATAAAAAATTGAAAGATAATTAAATTCAAATTGACATTAACATCACCTTTAACCCAATTAATTTGGGTCGGTGGTAGATGAATCCAATGATAAATAAAAGGAGATTAAAAATTATAAATAAATAAATAAATACAAAAATAAAATAAAAAATTGGGGAAGAGGGAAATAAGATAAGAGACAAGAAGGGAAAAAGAAAAAAGAGGGGGATGGAAGAGGAAAAGAACTAAAAAGGGACTATCTGGAACATAGGAATAACAATGGGTTTAACCTTTCACCTTACTTATAACTTTTCTCCACTACATCCTAACACACACCATCTCTCAATCTATATCTCACTCCATTAAGTCTTGTCTAACAACATTTTTCAGGTAAGTTTCGGTCTACCTCTACCATGGTAGTTAAAATAGAGATTTTACCTAAAATCGGAAGGAGGATAAAAAATCGTAAAATGTAAAATCCTAACATAAAAAAAATCGTAAAGCGTTTAAAATTTCAATGAAATCGTTTTGATTGAAAAAATCGTAAAATCGCATATTTAAATCGGGATTCTAATTACCATTATCTCTCTGTGTATCGAGCTCTTTAAAAATAAAATAATTTTTTTAATATATTTCTTCTAAATTAAAAAATAAACTTATAAAAGAAATATCATAAAAATATTTTTTTTTAAGTTTAAATAAATACACCCTTGGTGAACTGAATATTCAAAGCACATTCTTTTCAGTTCTCACGGTGAATCCGATACCTTTCAATATTAACTCGCAATTAGTATTGGTAAAGTGTGCTTGCTTCTACAAGAACTATGAAGGCATAAAATGCCAAAAGGAGTTAATACGACTAGCCTCATCATATATACATGCGTACAAAAATATAATAAACTTTTCTCTTTTTTAAAACGAATCAATGTTTGAATATAAACCCCTTTGATTCTTAAAGATTTATGAGTTAAAAGAGTTCACATCATACTATAACAGTAAGAATATTTAAGATTTTAAAAAAGGAGCCAAATAGTAGGTTAGTGTATTAAACCTGTGACTCAATTGAGTTAGGCCAATTCTAGCCTACACTTTTAATAGTCCTGAATTTATTGTGGTGGGGACACATTTTTTAGGTGATCCCTAAGTATAAATGAGAGGGTAAAATTGGAAAAGAAAAAAAATAATAAGGATAAAAAGGGAAAAAAATTAGTGTTATGAGAGAGAACACCAAATCATGGTTGTAAGTGGAGTATATAAAATATTTCTTTATATAAGATAACCTAAGACCGGTTGCAAAAATTGAACCAATGGGTGAATACAAATTAATAGTAGGGAATAATATTTCTGAATTCGTGACAGATTTTTATTTTTTATTTTTTGGCCATAGAGAATAAATTAAAAATGGGTCATCATTTAATTAGTTTCTCTTTTCTTGATTTACTCGGTGGCAGTTTTTTTTTTTTTTTGCGCCTGTTATTCCCTTAATAGTATTATAAAAAAGACTTTAATATTTATACAGTGAACGTAGACAAATTATCTATATTCATTCTCAAAATGATGTTTTTTTAAATTAAAAAATTATAATGACAAAGATTATTATAATCCTAAAATAAATTATATTTATAAAAATATCTTGATTTTTGTCTCAAAATGATGTCATTTTAAATTCAATATAAATAACTTAGGGTTTATCATCTATCATTTAACATGACCACAATAAATTTCATACACTCATAATATTTTGTGGGACCCACAGCAAAAAAAAAACTTCTGCACACAAAACGAATCTCTATAACATAATACAATCAATTTTCCTACGACATAACTCTTATAAAACCCAATAACTTATCTATATTAATCACGGAGAAAACGAACCTGTAAAAAAGCACACTATCAATCATTAATTTATGTGTTATAAGGAACTTTTCCTTCTGTCTCTCTCTC